>JARQOC010000011.1:637500-743976 GCA_033576535.1 Allobates femoralis
AGGGAAAGAGAGAAAGAGAGAGAGAGACCGTGAGGGAAAGAGAGAAAGAGAGAGACCGTGAGGGAAAGAGAGAAAGAGAGAGAGAGACCGTGAGGGAAAGAGAGAAGAGAGAGAGAGACCGTGAGGGAAAGAGAGAAAGAGAGAGAGAGACGTGAGGGAAAGAGAGAAAGAGAGAGAGAGACCGTGAGGGAAAGAGAGAAAGAGAGAGAGAGACCGTGAGGGAAAGAGAGAAGAGAGAGAGAGACCGTGAGGGAAAGAGAGAGAGAGACCGTGAGGGAAAGAGAGAGAGACCGTGAGAGAAAGAGAGAGAGAGACGTGAGAGAAAGAGAGAGAGACCGTGAGAGAAAGAGAGAGACGTGAGGAAAGAGAGAGACCGTGAGAGAAAGAGAGAGACCGTGAGGAAAGAGAGAGAGGAGACCGTGAGAGAAAGAGAGAAAGAGAGAGAGAGACCGTGGAGGGAAAGAGAGAAAGAGAGAGAGAGAGACCGTGAGGGAAAGAGAGAAGAGAGAGAGAGAGACCGTGAGGGAAAGAGAGAAGAGAGGAGAGGAGAGACAAGAGAAGAGAAGGACGTAGAGAAAAGAGAGGAGTGAGAGAGAGAAAGAGACCGTGAGAGAAGAGAGAGAGAGACCGTGAGAGAAAGAGAGAGAGACCGTTGAGAGAAAAGAGAGAGACCGTGAGAAGAAACAGAGAGGACCGTGAGGAAAGAGAGAAGAGAGAGAGAGACCGTGAGAGGAAAGAGACCGTGAGGAAGAGACCGTGAGGAGAAAGAGAGAAGAAGGACCGTGAGGAAAGAGACAGAGACCGGAGGAAAGAGAAGAACCGTGAGGGAAGAGAGAGAAAGAGAGAGAGGAGAAGAGAGGGAAAGAGAGAGAGACCGTGAGAGAAAGAGAGAGAGAGACCGTGAGAGAAAGAGAGAGAACGTGAGAGAAAGAGAGAGAGAGACCGTGAGAGAAGAAGAGAGAGACCGTGAGGAAAGAGAGAGAGAACCGTGAGAGAAAGAGGAGAGAGACGTGAGAGAAAAAGAGAGAGACCGTAGGAGAGAAAGAGAGAGAGAGGAGTGAGAGAAAAGAGAGAGAGAGACGTGAGAGAAAGAGAGGAGAGACGTGAGAGAAAGAGAGAGGACGTGAGAGAAGAAAGAGACCGTGGAGAAAGAGAGAAGAGAGGAGAGAAGAGGGAAGAGGAGAGAAAGAGAGAGAGGAGGAGGGAAAGAGAAGAGACGTGAAGAAGAGAGAGACGTGAGAGAAAGAGAGAGAGACGTGAGAGAAAGAGAGAGACGTGAGAGAAAGAGAGAGACCGTGGAGAAGAGAGAGACGTGAGAGAAAGAGGACGTGAGAGAAGGAGCGTGAGAGAAAGAGAGACTGAGGAAAGAAGAGCCGTGAGGAAAGAGAAAGAGAGAGAGACCGTGAGGAAAGAGAGAGAGACGTGAGAAAACAGAAGAGGAGAGAAGAAAGAAGAGAAAGTGAGGAAAAGAAAGAGAGAGAGAGACGTGAGGAAAGAGAGAAGAGGAGAAGAGAAGAGGAAGAGAAGAGGACCGGAGGAAGAGAGAGAGACGTGAGGAAGAGAGAGAGACCGTGAGAAAGAGAGGAGACGTGAGAGAAGAGAGAGACGTGAGAGAAAGAAGACGTGAGAGAAAGAAGAGACCGTGAAGAAAAAAAAAGAGGACCGTAGGAAAGAGAAGAGAGAGAGAGACGTGGAAAAGAAGAGAGAGAGACGTGGAAGAGAAAGAGAGAGAGAGACGTGAGAGAAAGGAGAGAGAGACGTGAGGAAAGAGAGGAGACCGTGAGAGAAAGAGAGGACGTGAGAGAAGAGAGAGACGTGAGAGAAAAGAGAGACGTGAGGAAAGAGAGAGACCGTGAGAGAAGAGAGACGGAGAGAAAGAGGACGTGAGAGAAAGAGGAGACGTGAGAGAAAGAGAGAGAGACCGTGGAGAAAGAGAGAGGAGACCGTGAGGAAAGAGAGGACGTGAGAGAAAGAAGAGAGACGTGAGGAAAGAGAAGAGAGCGGAGAGAGAAAAGAGGAGAGACCGTGAGAGAAAAGAGAGAGACCGTGAGAGAAAAGAGAGAACGTGAGAGAAAAGAGGGGACCGTGAGGAAAAGAGAGAGGAGAGAGAAAGGAGAGAGAGACCGTGAGAAGGAGAGACGGAAGAAGAGAGTAAAAAAGAGAGAGAGACGTGAGAGAAAGAGAGAGAGACCGTGAGGAAAAGAGAGAGACGTGGAGAAAGAGAGAAGAAAGAGAAAGAGAGAGACGTGAGGAAGAGAGAGGACGTGGAGAAAGAGAGAGAGACCGTGAGAAAAGAGAGAGACGTGAGGAAAGAGAAGAGACGTGAGGGAAAGAAGAAGAGAGAGGACGTGAGGAAAGAGAGAGAGAGACGGAGAAAGAGGGAGACGGGGAAAGAGAAAGAGAGAGACGTGAGAGAAAGAGAGAAGAGACGGAGAGAGAGAGAACGTGAGAGAAAGAGAGACCGTGAGGAAAGGAGAAAAGGAGAGAGACGTGAGGAAAGAGAGAGAGAGACGTGAGAGAAAGAGAGAGACCGTGAGAGAAAAGAGAGACGTGAGGAAGAGAAACGAGAAGAAAGGGGAGAGGAGGACGTGAGAGAAAGAGAGAACGTGAGAAAGAGAGGACTGAGAGAAAGAGAAGAGACGTGAGGAAGAGACGTGAGGAAAAGAAGACCGTGAAGGAAAGAGGAGGAAAGAGAGAAAGAGAGAAGAGACGTGAGGAAAGAGAGAGAAGAGAGAGAGGACTAGGGAAGAAGAAGGAGAGAGAACTGAGGAAGAGAGAAGAAAAGAAGACGAAAAGGAGAAGGAAGGAAGAGAGAGAGAGAAGACGGAGAGAAGGAAGACCGTGAGGAAAGAGAGAGAGGTGAGGGAAAGAGACGTGAAAAAGAGGACCGTGAGAGAAAGAGAAGAACCGTAGAAAAGAAGAGACCGAAAAGAGAAGAGTAGAGAAGAGAGAGACCGTGAGAAGAGAGAAAAGAGAGGGCCGTGAGGAAAGAGAGGGGAAGCGTGAGGAAAGAGAGACGTGAGAAGAGAGAGAAGAAAAAAAAAACGGAGAAAAGAGGAACGTGAGAAAAGAGAAGTGAGAGAAAGAGAGAAGGGGGGAGAAAAAACCTGAGAAAAGAGAAGATGAGAGAAGGACGAGAAAGGAACGTGAAAAAGAGACCGGAGAGAGAAAGAAAGAGATGAGAGAAAGAGAGGGGAGAGGAAAGAGAGACCGGGGAAAGAAAGAGAAGAGACGTGAGGAGGAGAGAGAGAGACGTGAGGAAAAGGGAACGTGAGAGAAGGAAGAAGGGACGTGGAAAGAGAGAGACGGAGGAAAAGAAGACGTGAGGGGGAGGGAGAGAAAGAGGAGAAAAAAAGACGTGAGAAAGAGAGAGAGAGGAAAGAGAGAGCCGTGAGAAGAGAGAGGGAGGAAAAGAGACGTAGAGAAACAGAGAGAGGGAAAAGAAGAGAGGAACGTGAGGGAAAGAGACGTGGAAAGGGACCGGAGAAGAGGAGACGTGAGAAAAGAGGACTGAGAAAGAAGACGTGAGAAAGAGAGAGAGACTGAGAAGAGAGAAGGAGAAGAGGACCTGAAAGAGAAAGAGAAACGGAGAGAAGAGAGAGGCGTAGAAAGAGAGGACGTGGAGAAAGGAGGGAGGGGAGAGTAGAAGAGGAGGGGGACCTGAGAGAAGAGGAAGCCGTGAAAAAGAGGGGACGAAGAACGTGAAGAGAGGAGCGTGGAAGGAGAAGAGAGAAGAGAGAGGCCGGAGAGAAAAGAGAGAGCGGAGAGAAAGGAAGGAGGAGACCGGAGAAAGAGAGAGGGACGTGAGGAAGAAGAAGCGGAGAAAGGGGAGAGAAGGAGAGTGAGAAGAGGAGAGGTGAGAAAAAGGAGGAGCGAAAGAGAGAAAGAGAGAGAGAACCGTGAGAGAAAGAGAGAGAGAGACCGTGAGAGAAAGAGAGAGAGACCGTGAGAGAAAGGAGAGAGACCGTGAGAGAAAGAGAGAGAGACGTGAGAGAAGAGAGAGAAGAGAGAGAGAGACCGTGAGAGAAAGAGAGAGAGAGACCGTGAGAAGAGAAGAGAGAGAGAGACCGTGAGAGAAAGAGGAGAGAGACCGTGAAGAGAAAGAGAGAGACCGTGAGAGAGAAGGAGAGAAGAGAGAGACGTGAGAGAAAGAGAGAGAGAGACCGTGAGAGAAAGAGAGAGAGAGACCGTGAGAGAAAGAGAGAGGAGGACGTGAGAGAAAGAGAGAAAGAGACCGTGAGAAAGAGAAAGAGAGAGAGAGACCGTGAGAGAAAGAGAGAGAGACGGAGGAGAGAAAAGAGAGAGAGACCGTGAGAGAAAGAGAGAGAGACCGTGGAGAGAAAGAGAGAGAGACCGTGAGAGAGAAAGAGAGAGAGACCGTGAGAGAAGAGAGAGAGGACCGTGAGAGAAAGAGAGAGAGAGAGAGAGAGACCGTGAGGAGAGAGAAGAGAGAGAGAGCGTGAGAGAAAGAGAGAGAGAGACCGTGAGAGAAAGAGAGAGAGAGACCGTGAGAGAAAGAGAGAGAGACCGTGAGAGAAGAAGAGAGACCAGTGAGAGAAAAGAGAGACCGTGAGGGAAAGAGAGAAGAGAGAGAGACGTGAGAGGAAAGAGAGAAAGAGAGAGAGACCGTGAGGGAAAGAGAGAGAGACCGTGAGAGAAAGAGAGAGAGACCGTGAGAGAAAGAGAGAGAGACCGTGAGAGAAAGAGAGAGAGACCGTGAGAGAAAGAGAGAGAGAGGACCGTGAGAGAAAGAGAGAGAGACCGTGAGAGAAAGAGAGAGAGACCGTGAGAGAAAGAGAGAGAGACCGTGAGAGAAAGAGAGAGAGACCGTGAGAGAAAGAGAGAGAGACCGTGAGAGAAAGAGAGAGAGACCGTGAGAGAAAGAGAGAGAGAGACCGTGAGGGAAAGAGAGAGACCGTGAGAGAAACAGAGAGACCGTGAGAGAAACAGAGAGACCGTGAGAGAAAGAGAGAGAGAGACCGTGAGAGAAAGAGAGAGAGACCGTGAGAGAAAGAGAGAGAGGACCGTGAGAGAAAGAGAGAGAGACCGTGAGAGAAAGAGAGAGAGACCGTGAGAGAAAGAGAGAGAGACCGTGAGAGAAAGAGAGAGAGACCGTGAGAGAAAGAGAGAGAGACCGTGAGGGAAAGAGAGAGACCGTGAGGGAAAGAGACCGTGAGGGAAAGAGAGAGACCGTGAGAGAAAGAGAGAGAGACCGTGAGAGAAAGAGAGAGAGACCGTGAGAGAAAGAGAGAGAGACCGTGAGGGAAAGAGACCGTGAGGGAAAGAGAGAGACCGTGAGAGAAAGAGAGAGAGACCGTGAGAGAAAGAGAGAGAGACCGTGAGAGAAAGAGAGAGAGACCGTGAGAGAAAGAGAGAGAGACCGTGAGAGAAAGAGAGAGAGACCGTGAGAGAAAGAGAGAGAGACCGTGAGAGAAAGAGAGAGAGACCGTGAGAGAAAGAGAGAGACCGTGAGAGAAAGAGAGAGACCGTGAGGGAAAGAGAGAGACCGTGAGAGAAACAGAGAGACCGTGAGGGAAAGAGACCATGTGAGAGCTCTGACACTGTGAACACTATGATGATGACTGCGGTGATTTAGCGCTCGGGGAGTCTCTTGCTGTATGATGACACGAGCTCGGGGTTATCATTTCTTCAGTGACTGCACATTTATTTCTCACAGACATAAACCGGGCAGCAAATCCCACATTGCACATTGTACAGACTGATGGGATGTGTAGATTGTGAGCTCCAAGAGGGACAGCGTCACTGATGTATGGAAAGTGCTATAGAGATGAATGTTATTATTATAAGCACATGACATAATACATTACATAGAACATAGAACACCTACATTCACCAGAACCATCTATCACCGGGACCTGTGTGACCTAACGTCAGTCCCAATGGTGGATACCTCATGTACGGCCCTTACATCATCAGCCATCATGAGTCACCACGATACACCACCTTCCCTTTCATCACCCAGGGTAATGTTACATACACCCTGATGATTAGATTCACCGAAAGAGAACATTAAAATCAGCACAGAAAAACTCACCAAAAATCTGCCAGGTAAATATCCATTTCATTCAGCAGCAGATTGTCAGCTCCCCTGGGAGACAAACCAGGTGTCATTATACCGGTGCACGATCACTTGCAACCCACAGTTGGGGGCGGCTGTGGCACCAGCGACCAGCCATACTGTCAAGGAAGCGACCGGTGGCATTCAGACACAAGGCTGCCATAGGGCTCAGTCACTCCTGTGTATGTGAAGCATAGTGTCAGAACTCGGCCTGTTAGTAACACTCTGAGCAGGTGGGCCGGTCCGTACTGATTACATGCCTCACCAGTGACTTATGCCCCCAGAGGGCCCCTCACATTTTTCATCTTTAGAGTTTAGTTGTTTTTTCATCTGCAGTTCAGGTTTTGCCCTCTGGGGGCATAAGTCACTGGTGAGGCATTAAATCGGTACGGACCGGCCCACCTGCTCAGGGTGTTACTAACAGGCTGAGTTCTGACACTATGCGTCACATACACAGGACTGAGCCCTATGGCAGCCTTGTGTCTGAATGCCACCGGTCGCTTCCTTCACAGTATGGCTGGTCGCTGGTGCCACAACCGCCCCAAACTGTGGATTGCAAGTGATCGTGCACCGGTATAATGACACCTGGTTTGTCTCCCAGGGGAGCTGACAATCTGCTGCTGAATGAAATGGATATTTACCTGGCAGATTTTTGGTGAGTTTTTACGTCCTGATGATCCATCCCCCAGGGTAATTTTACATACGCCCTGATGATACACATAACATTTACATAATAGTTATCCCCACTTATCCCCGGGCCCTGTGGGTCCCGATGATGGTACCGGCCGCCCGGCTTTAGTTACCCCGCACAACACTTTAATACTAACCTCTAGTACAGGCTCCAGCCTGACCGGGGCCTTACACACTGCATGTGATCCATCATACACATCCATGGATCACATACACCCTCACAGCCCATCATACACCTCCATGGATCACATACACCCTCACAGCCCATCATACTACAATCATGGACTGTGGCTCCCCTGGGTCCATAACAGGGATTGAGCAACCTGAGTACCCGGGTAAACCATGTGTCCCCAAGGGCCCCTTACCGGACATGTTTCGCCCCACGTCCGGAGCCGAGCGCCCTCCAGGATCAGCCTTGGTTCCCCACTCTAGGAGCCCTATTAACCCCTGTGTCTGGCCACAGACTCACCCACACCATTAGAGGTCGTGTTAGAGGGACCGGTACCCGCCGCATGCAGCAGGCCAAGCCTCCCTCTCGTCCCACCAGGACGGAACGCCTCCAATACCATCCATACTAGCTGGGTCTCTCCCACGTACAGCATATCTGGCCCTTTTACACAGGCCATTATATACTTCCATGGCACTTCCACATAAGCCATCTACAGCCCTGTTCACACAGGTCTCATACAGGCTGCTGCACTGTGGACAGCCTTCACACACATTCATCCAAAATCAACAGGACCATAGCAAGACCCATGGTCGATTCCACTGGCGACTACAACCGTCTGGCTCTCAAGCCGTACGTGGTCTCACACCACCTGGTATGGTACACAGTTCACACTAGCGTACGAGAACTGCTGTCTTACCGGGCACAGATCTGGTCTAGCAACCTGAGTCACGGGTGCACCCTGCATCCCCAAGGGCTCCTTACCAGACGTTTCACCCCACGTCCATACCAGTGTCCATTTGGTTCAGCCACGGCTTCCCCACTCCAGGAGCCATAATGCCCCGTTCCCGGCTACCGGTCTGCACACAAGCATCAGAGTGTCAGGAGCCTCCTGTATGGAGAAGGGCCGGTCTCCTCCAGGACGTGTTTCACCCCACGCCTGGACAAGCACCCTCCATCTCAGTCATCTGGTCTGCACCGAGCTCCAGTCATCTCCTGCCTCCTCTCTCTGTTGTCTCTGTCTTCTCCTCATACAAACACCTGGGATAGCTCTTATCATAGCTGACACGCCCACACTGACACACCCACACTGACACACCCACACTGACACACCCACACTGACACACCCACACTGACACACCCACACTGACACACCCACCAGAGCTGCTATGCAATCAGTACACACATTGCTCTCTCAGCCGCTCATTAGTCTCATGATTACTTTAGCTATTAACACACTGTGTACCAGACAGGATTACAGCACTCACTCTCAGCTGTTAGCTCACACTAAAACCGGCTCATGTGCACAGGTTCCTAAGCCGGTAACCCATGTGCTGCACCTTGGCCATGGGACCATGCCGGCCGTGCCTCACACTATGTATCCGGACTCGTGGTGTTCAGGGTCAGTGATCCGATGTTTGCAGTCTATATCTTGTATTCCGGTGTGTTGTAAATGATTTATGTTTGTTCATTTGATATATTTTCCTCTAACAGGTCGGGGGGTTCATGTATTCAGCGTCCACAACACAAGTCACCCCTCAGGTTAGTGTCACCTCGTCAAATACCCTACAACACCATGGACATGTATGAAGGCAGGAGTCTAAATTGGGGATATGTTATCAGTATACAGGTGTCCGGGGCAGGAGTCTCAGTTGGGGGTATGTTATCAGTATACAGGTGTCCGGGGCAGGAGTCTCAGTTGGGGGTATGTTATCAGTATATAGGGGGTTCGGGGCAGGAGTCTCAGTTGGGGGTATGTTATCAGTATACAGGTGTCCGGGGCAGGAGTTTCAGTTGGGGGTATGTTATCAGTATACAGGGGGTCCGGGGCAGGAGTCTCAGTTGGGGGTATGTTATCAGTATACAGGTGTTCGGGGCAGGAGTCTCAGTTGGGGGTATGTTTTCAGTATACAGGTGTCCGGGGCAGGAGTCTCAGTTGGGGGTATGTTATCAGTATACAGGGGGTCCGGAGCAGGAGTCTCAGTTGGGGGTATGTTATCAGTATATAGGGGGTTCGGGGCAGGAGTCTCAGTTGGGGGTATGTTATCAGTATACAGGGGGTCCGGGGCAGGAGTCTCAGTTAGGGGTATGTTATCAGTATACAGGGGGTCCGGGGCAGGAGTCTCAGTTGGGGGTATGTTATCAGTATATAGGGGGTTCGGGGCAGGAGTCTCAGTTGGGGGTATGTTATCAGTATACAGGGGGTCCGGGGCAGGAGTCTCAGTTGGGGGTATGTTATCAGTATATAGGGGGTTCGGGGCAGGAGTCTCAGTTGGGGGTATGTTATCAGTATACAGGGGGTCCGGGGCAGGAGTCTCAGTTGGGGGTATGTTATCAGTATATAGGGGGTTCGGGGCAGGAGTCTCAGTTGGGGTATGTTATCAGTATATAGGGGGTTCGGGGCAGGAGTCTCAGTTGGGGGTATGTTATCAGTATACAGGGGGTCCGGGGCAGGAGTCTCAGTTGGGGTATGTTATCAGTATACAGGGGTCCGGGGCAGGAGTCTCAGTTGGGGGTATGTTATCAGTATACAGGGGGTTCGGGGCAAGGAGTCTCAGTTGGGGGTATGTTATCAGTATACAGGGGTCGGGGCAGGAGTCTCAGTTGGGGGTATGTTATCAGTATAAGGGGGTCGGGGCAGGAGTCTCAGTTGGGGGTATGTTATCAGTATAAGGGGGTCCGGGGCAGGAGTCTCAGTTGGGGGTATGTTATCAGTTACAGGGGGTCCGGGGGCATGGAGTCTCAAGTTGGGGGTATGTTATCAGAATGGGGTTTGGGGCAGGAGTCTCAGTTGGGGGTTATGTTATCAGTATACAGGGGGTCGGGGCAGGAGTTCTAGTTGGGGTGGTTATCAGTTAAGGGGTCGGGCAGGAGTCTCAGTTGGGGTATGTTATCAGTATAAGGGGGTTCGGGGCAGGAGTCTCAGTTGGGGGTATGTTTTCAGTATACAGGTGTCCGGGGCAGGAGTTCTCAGTTGGGGAGGTTGTTATCAGTATACAGGGGGTCCGGGGCAGGAGTCTCAGTTGGGGGTTGTTATCAGTATACAGGGGGTTCGGGGCAGGAGTCTCAGTTGGGGGTATGTTTCAGTATACAGGGGTCCGGGGCAGGAGTCTCAGTTGGGGGTATGTTATCGTATACAGGGGGTCCGGGGCAGGAGTCTCAGTTGGGGGTATGTTATCAGTATATAGGGGGTTCGGGCAGGAGTCTCAGTTGGGGGTATGTTATCAATATATAGGGGGTTCGGGGCAGGAGTCTCAGTTGGGGTATGTTATCAGTATACAGGGGTTCGGGGCAGGAGTCTCAGTTGGGGGTATGTTATCAGTATATAGGGGTTCGGGGCAGGAGTCTCAGTTGGGGGTATGTTATCAGTATACAGGGGGTCCGGGGCAGGAGTCTCAGTTGGGGGTATGTTATCAGTTATACAGGGGGTTCGGGGCAGGAGTCTCAGTTGGGGGTATGTTATCAGTATACAGGGGGTCCGGGGCAGGAGTCTCAGTTGGGGGTATGTTATCAGTATATAGGGGGTTCGGGGCAGGAGTCTCAGTTGGGGGTATGTTATCAGTATATAGGGGGTTCGGGGCAGGAGTCTCAGTTGGGGGTATGTTATCAGTATACAGGGGGTCCGGGGCAGGAGTCTCAGTTGGGGGTATGTTATCAGTATACAGGGGGTCCGGGGCAGGAGTCTCAGTTGGGGGTATGTTATCAGTATACAGGGGGTTCGGGGCAGGAGTCTCAGTTGGGGGTATGTTATCAGTATAAGGGGGTCCGGGGCAGGAGTCTCAGTTGGGGGTATGTTATCAGTATACAGGGGGTTCGGGGCAGGAGTCTCAGTTGGGGGTATGTTATCAGTATACAGGGGGTCCGGGGCAGGAGTCTCAGTTGGGGGTATGTTATCAGTATACAGGGGGTTCGGGGCAGGAGTCTCAGTTGGGGGTATGTTATCAGTATACAGGGGGTTCCGGGGCAGGAGTCTCAGTTGGGGGTATGTTATCAGTATACAGGGGGTCGGGGCAGGAGTCTCAGTTGGGGGTATGTTATCAGTATACAGGGGTCCGGGGCAGGAGTCTCAGTTGGGGGTATGTTATCAGTTACAGGGGGTCCGGGGCAGGAGTCTCAGTTGGGGGTATGTTTTCAGTATATAGGGGTTTGGGGCAGGAGTCTCAGTTGGGGGTATGTTATCAGTATACAGGGGGTCCGGGGCAGGAGTCTCAGTTGGGGGTATGTTATCAGTATATAGGGGGTCCGGGGCAGGAGTCTCAGTTGGGGGTATGTTATCAGTATACAGGGGGTCCGGGGCAGGAGTCTCAGTTGGGGGTATGTTTTCAGTATACAGGGGGTCTGGAGCAGGAGTCTCAGTTGGGGTATGTTATCAGTATACAGGGGGTCTGGAGCAGGAGTCTCAGTTGGGGGTATGTTATCAGTATATAGGGGGTTCGGGGCAGGAGTCTCAGTTGGGGGTATGTTATCAGTATATAGGGGGTTCGGGGCAGGAGTCTCAGTTGGGGGTATGTTATCAGTATACAGGGGGTCTGGAGCAGGAGTCTCAGTTGGGGTTATGTTATCAGTATATAGGGGGTTCGGGGCAGAAGTCTCAGTTGGGGGTATGTTATCAGTATACAGGGGGTCCAGGGCAGGAGTCTCATTTCTGATTTTTCTTTTCTACAGACTTCTATATAATTGAAGACAATGCTGTACTAGAAGATGCCTTGTCACAGAAGGATATCTTCAGGAATGAATTTAAAATGGTTACCATTGAGGACTATGGTAAGGAGGAGGCAGGGAGAGGTGGGGTTTAGTAAGCAGGGGTGGGATTTATTAAGCAGGGGTGGGGTTTGTTAAGCAGAGGTGTTGTATGGTAAGCGGAGGGTTTGGTAAGCGTGGTTAGGGCGGTGTTTGGTAAGCAGGGGTGGGTGTTGGTAAGCAGGGATGGTGTTTGGTAAGCAGGGGGTGGTGTTTGTAAGCAGGGGATGGTGTTTGGTAAGCAGGGGGTGGTGTTTAGTAAGCAGGGGGTGGATGTTTGGTAAGCAGGGGTGGTGTTTAGTAAGCAGGGGGTGTTTGGTAAGCAGGGGGTGGTGTTTAGTAAGCAGGGGGTGGTGTTTGGTAAGCAGGGGTGATGTTTAGGTAAGCAGGGGTGGTGTTTGGTAAGCAGGGGTGGTGTTTGGTAAGCAGGGGGTGTTGGTGGGGTGTTTGGTAAGCGTGGGTGGGGGTGGTGTTTGGTAAGCAGAGGTGGTGTTTAGTAAGCAGGGGGTGGTGTTTAGTAAGCAGGGGGTGGTGTTTGGTAAGCAGGGGGTGGTGTTTAGTAAGCAGGGAGTGGTGTTTAGTAAGCAGGGGGTGGTGTTTGGTAAGCAGGGGGTGGTGTTTGGTAAGCAGAGGTGGTGTTTAGTAAGCAGGGGGTGGTGTTTGGTAAGCAGGGAGTGGTGTTTAGTAAGCAGGGGGTGGTGTTTGGTAAGCAGGGGGTGGTGTTTAGTAAGCAGGGGGTGGTGTTTGGTAAGCAGGGAGTGGTGTTTAGTAAGCAGGGGGTGGTGTTTGGTAAGCAGGGGGTGGTGTTTGGTAAGCAGGGGGTGGTGTTTAGTAAGCAGGGGGTGGTGTTTGGTAAGCAGGGGGTGGCGTTTGGTAAGCAGGGGGTGGCGTTTGGTAAGCAGGGGTGAGGTTTAGTGAGTGGGTGTCTGGCCAGACCCTGTATCTTACTCCTGTCTGTTATTTTAGAGCTTCCCCTGCAGCTGTCATATCCTCGGATTTTACGAAGCAGAAAAGATATCTATCCTCTCATCGTGTGAGTTATCTCTTCTTTCACGTGTTTGCTCATATTGATGGTTAGCGATACGAGGTCCTTACAGAATTACCATGGGGTTTTTACAGTAAAAAAAATATCATAATACATGTATCATGTGACTAATTGTGTATTGAGGGTCCTTATCAAGGTTCTTGCTGAGACAGATTGTCATCGAAGGTCCTTATTGCGGGTTGTTATGGAGGGTCCTTATTGCAGGTCATTATCGAGGGTCCTTATTGCAGATTGTCATCGAGGGTCCTTATTGCGGGTCGTTATGGAGGGTCCTTATTGCGGGTCGTTATGGAGGGTCCTTATTGGGGGTCGTTATGGAGGGTCCTTATTGCAGATTGTCATCGAGGGTCCTTATTGCGGGTCGTTATCGAGGGTCCTTATTGGGGTCGTTATGGAGGATCCTTATTGCGGGTCGTTATGGAGGGTCCTTATTGCAGGTCATTATCGAGGGTCCTTATTGCAGATTGTCATCGAGGGTCCTTATTGCGGGTCGTTATGGAGGGTCCTTATTGCGGGTCGTTATCGAGGGTCCTTATTGGGGTCGTTATGGAGGGTCCTTATTGCAGATTGTCATCGAGGGTCCTTATTGCGGGTCGTTATCGAGGGTCCTTATTGTGGGTTGTTATGGAGGGTCCTTATTGCGGGTCGTTATCGAGGGTCCTTATTGCAGGTCGTTATCGAGGGTCCTTATTGGGGTCGTTATGGAGGGTCCTTATTGCGGGTCGTTATGGAGGGTCCTTATTGCGGGTCGTTATGGAGGGTCCTTATTGCGATTCGTTATGGAGGGTCCTTATTGTGGGTTGTTATGGAGGGTCCTTATTGCGGGTCGTTATCGAGGGTCCTTATTGCGGGTCTGTATGGAGGGTCCTTATTGCGGGTCGTTATGGAGGGTCCTTATTGCGGGTCGTTATGGAGGGTCCTTATTGGGGTGTTATGGAGGGTCCTTATTGCGGGTCGTTATGGAGGGTCCTTATTGCGGGTCGTTATGGAGGGTCCTTATTGCGGGTCGTTATGGAGGGTCCTTATTGCGGGTCGTTATGGAGGGTCCTTATTGCGGGTCGTTATGGAGGGTCCTTATTGCGGGTCGTTATGGAGGGTCCTTATTGCGGGTCGTTATGGAGGGTCCTTATTGCGGGTCGTTATGGAGGGTCCTTATTGCGGGGTCGTTATGGAGGGTCCTTATTGCGGGTCGTTATGGAGGGTCCTTATTGCGGGTCGTTATGGAGGGTCCTTATTGCGGGGTCGTTATGGAGGGTCCTTATTACGGATCGTTATGGAGGGTCCTTATTGCGGGTCGTTATGGAGGGTCCTTATTGCGGGTCGTTATGGAGGGTCCTTATTGGGGTTGTTATGGAGGGTCCTTATTGCAGGTCGTTATCGAGGGTCCTTATTGCAGATTGTCATCGAAGGTCCTTATTGCGGGTTGTATGGAGGGTCCTTATTGCAGGTCATTATCGAGGGTCCTTATTGCAGATTGTCATCGAGGGTCCTTATTGCGGGTCGTTATGGAGGGTCCTTATTGCGGGTCGTTATCGAGGGTCCTTATTGGGGTCGTTATGGAGGGTCCTTATTGCGGGTCGTTATGGAGGGTCCTTATTGCGGGTCGTTATGGAGGGTCCTTATTACGGATCGTTATGGAGGGTCCTTATTGCGGGTCGTTATGGAGGGTCCTTATTGCGGGTCGTTATGGAGGTCCTTATTGGGGTCGTTATGGAGGGTCCTTATTGCGGGTCGTTATGGAGGGTCCTTATTGCGGGTCGTTATGGAGGGTCCTTATTACGGATCTTATGGAGGTCCTTATTGCGGTCGTTATGGAGGGTCCTTATTGCGGGTCGTTATGGAGGGTCCTTATTGCGGTCATATGATTGTTATTGTGTTGCCAATATTTTTGAGAAACAGGCTCAGATACGACTTTAAAGAAGGTAATCACATAATTTTATTAAAAAGGCGAATATAGAATGTAAAGTTAGAGAAACATTATGATATTACACTATTTGTATAATGAACACACAAAGGTTATGTAGTTCCATCACATCACCCCGGAGTCATCATACATCATCTGTAGAATATCAGAGAAGTCACGATGAAGACGAGAGATCAGGGGGGAATCAGCACTGGATTCAGACGTCTTCACAAATTCAGGCACCAATGACATCAAGGAGTTGATGAACATCATCTGCCTGATAATGGAGGACTCCTGAGACGTCTTATGGCGGCTTCACACTGCGGTGTGATCCGGTCCGGGGCTGCGAGGGATGAACCTGACAGCTGTGGACTGGATCAGCACACAGAACTGGAGGGCTAATTTGCCATCCGGTCCGGTGTGCTGCCACAGGCAGCTGCTGATAGGTCAGGACCGCGGCGCCTCCTGTTCTGTGTGCTGATCCAGTCCAGAGCAGGTTCATCCCTGACAGCCCGGGACCAGATCACACCGCAGTGTGAAGCCGCCCTGGATCACATCTGTCTGTATCGTGATCCTACCTACTTTTATAGTTAATGTTTACAAATATGATTCACTGATAATCCAGAATTGGCCAGATTCTGTCATCTCCAGAAGTTGCTATAAACAGGGATTTCTCATGGATAATACTGATGTGTCGACACCAGTTATTTGAACACAGCATTATGGCTACATTGACATTATTTGTCACCGCAAACATCACAGTGGTCACTTGGGTACAAATCCGGATCATATATGTCTGAGACACACAACGGCAGAGAACATACAACACTGGACATTAAAGCAGAGCAGTCACTGTGGACAGCAGAGCTCACAGCCGGATCATGTGAGTGAGCCAGTGTCTCCGGATCAATGATGTTACACTGGAATATATAGTGCATGGATTCACACAATCATATTTACTATACCCTCCACCCTCGGCCTAGTGACCACACTATATCACAGCATATGAGCGATATGTAGGCTATAACATATCTATATTTATATTACCAATATTCAGTTGTGGCCAAAAGTATTGACACCCTGCAATTCTGTCAGATAATCCTCAGTTTCCTCCTGATAATGATTGCAATCACAAATTCTTTGCTATAATTATCTTCATTTAATTTGTCTTCAATGAAAAAACACAAAAGAGAATGAAGCAAAAAGCAAAACATTGATCATTTCACACAAAACTCCAAAAATGGGCCGGACAAAAGTATTGGCACCCTCAGCCTAATACTTGGTTGCACAACCTTTAGCCAAAATAACTGCAATCAGCCGCTTCCGGTAACCATCAATGAGTTTCTTACAATGCTCTGCTGGAATTTTACACCATTCTTCTTTGGCAAACTGCTCCAGGTCCCTGATATGTGAAGGCGCCTTCTCCAAACTGCCATTGTTAGATCTCTCCACAGGTGATCTATGGGATTCAGGTCTGGACTCATTGCTGCCACCTTAGAAGTCTCCAGTGCTTTCTCTCACACCATTTTCTAGAGCTTTTTGAAGTGTGTTTTGGGTCATTGTCCTGCTGGAAGACCCCTGACCTCTGAGGGAGACCCAGCTTTCTCACACTGGGCCCTACATTATGCTGCACAATGTGTTGGTAGTCTTCAGACTTCATAATGTCATGCACACGGTCAAGCAGTCCAGTGCCAGAGGCAGCAAAGAAACCCCAAACCATCAGGGAGCCTCCGCCATGTCTGACTGTAGGGAGCGTGTTCTTTTCTTTGAATGCCTCTTTCTCCTGTAAACTCTATGTTGATGCCTTTGCCCTTTGCTCTACTTCTGTCTCATCTGACCAGAGAACATTCTTCCAGAACGTTTTAGGCTTTCTCAGGTAAGTTTTGGCCAACTCCAGCCTGGCTTTTTTATGTCTCGGGGTAAGAAGTGGGGTCTTCCTGGGTCTCCTACCATACAGTCCCTTTTCATTCAGACACTGACGGATAGTGCGGGGTGACACTGTTGTACCCTCGGACTGCAG
Organism: Allobates femoralis; assembly: GCA_033576535.1. NCBI lineage: Eukaryota > Metazoa > Chordata > Amphibia > Anura > Aromobatidae > Allobates > Allobates femoralis. The sequence continues at coordinate 654,144 of JARQOC010000011.1, forward strand.
GGCAGCTTGAACTTGTTTGGATGTTAGTCGAGGTTCATTATCCGCCATCCGCACAATCTTGCGTTGAAATCTCTCAATGTTTCTTTTCCGTCCACATCTAGGGAGGTTAGCCACAGTGCCATGGGCTTTACACTTCTTGATGACACAGGAACATTCAGGGCTTTGGAGATGGACTTGTAGCCTTGAGATTGCTCATGCTTCCTCACAATTTGGTTTCTCAAGTCCTCAGACAGTTCTTTGGTCTTCTTTCTTTTCTCCATGCTCAATGTGGTGCACACAAGGACACAGGACAGAGGTGGAGTCAACTTTAATCCATGTCAACTGGCTGCAAGTGTGATTTAGTTATCGCCAACACCTGTTAGGTGCCACAGGTAAGTTACAGGTGCTGTTAATTACACTAATTACAGAAGCATCACATGATTTCTCTAACAGCGCCAATACTTTTGTCCACCACCTTTTTTATGTTTGGTGGAATTAGATCCAATTTGGCTTTAGGACAATTCTCTTTGTGTTTTTTCATTGAAGACAAATTAAATGAAGATAAAAATAGCAAAGAATTTGTGATTGCAATCATTACAGGAAGACACTGAGGATTATCTGACAGAATTGCAGGGGTGTCAATACTTTTGGCCACAACTGTATATATAAAAGATTATTATTTATTACTATTTGCTCAATATGATAATAGTACTATTAGTATTAGCGGTAGTATTTGCAGGATATTACAGCACTATTTGTAGTAGTGATACTATTCGCTGATGATGACAGTATTATTATTAGTAGCGGTGTTATGGATTAATATTTTATAATATTAATAAGTTGCTGCTCCTGTCCTAATTTATATAGACCAAGTGCCGGCAATGAAAGTATGACACCAGACACACAGAGTCAGATGTACACTCTCCTTGGTAATTCCAAAGTGCAATCCCAAGTGTGTTTTATTTTAAGAGACATGAGGTTTTGCTCAGTAAGGGGCTCGGCCAGCCCTACTCAGATGTATTCATTGGTCAGTGGGTTAGACCATGGGCGGATCCATGAGGTCATCAGGGGGTGTGGTCTTGATCGAGTATGTCCAGATGATGTGGCATTCTGTGATTGGTCAGTCCGTCTATGGAATTCAGCTTCCTCCAGGAACTCCTTATTGTAGACAGGATGTAGTCATAGGTCCAGGCTCCATCTTACATACCAGGGCATGGTGGGATGAAACAGGAAAGGCAGCCATGTTTAAGTCACAATTAAGATTATGCAATGTAAAATATTACACTCTATGGATTGTTCCTCCCATGCCCTTATGTCTTAAGGTTAATTAAGTATTTGATCCTATGGCTCTCCTCAACAGCGGTAGTATTTCCAGGATATAACAGTAGTATTTATTGAGTGATGGGGTGGACATTGTAGCTTCTCCTATTTTCTACCCATTGCTCTGTCATTTCCTCTTATTTCCAGGTCTTTATGACCCCGGTGTCTTCTCATCCGTCCTCTCTGTGTTGTAGGAACGAGGCTCCGGGGCCCCGGTGTCTTCTCATCCGTCCTCTCTGTGTTGCAGGGACGAGGCTCCGGGGCCCCGGCGTCTTCTCATCCGTCCTCTCTGTGTTGCAGGGACGAGGCTCCGGGGCCCCGGCGTCTTCTCATCCGTCCTCTCTGTGTTGCAGGGACGAGGCTCCGGGGCCCCGGTGTCTTCTCATCCGTCCTCTCTGTGTTGCAGGGATGAGGCTCCGGGGCCCCGGCGTCTTCTCATCCGTCCTCTCTGTGTTGCAGGGACGAGGCTCCGGGGCCCCGGCGTCTTCTCATCCGTCCTCTCTATGTTGCAGGGACGAGGCTCCGGGGCCCCGGCGTCTTCTCATCCGTCCTCTCTATGTTGCAGGGACGAGGCTCCGGGGCCCCGTGTCTTCTCATCCGTTCTCTCTGTGTTGCAGGGACGAGGCTCCGGGGCCCCGGCGTCTTCTCATCCGTCGTCTCTGTGTTGCAGGGACGAGGCTCCGGGGCCCCGGTGTCTTCTCATCCGTCCTCTCTGTGTTGCAGGGACGAGGCTCCGGGGCCCCGGCGTCTTCTCATTCGTCCTCTCTGTGTTGTAGGGACGAGGCTCCGGGGCCCCGGCGTCTTCTCATCCGTCCTCTCTGTGTTGCAGGGACGAGGCTCCGGGGCCCCGGTGTCTTCTCATCCGTCCTCTCTGTGTTGTAGGGACGAGGCTCCGGGGCCCCGGTGTCTTCTCATCCGTCCTCTCTGTGTTGCAGGGACGAGGCTCCGGGGCCCCGGCGTCTTCTCATCCGTCCTCTCTGTGTTGTAGGGATGAGGCTCCGGGGCCCCGGCGTCTTCTCATCCGTCCTCTCTGTGTTGCAGGGACGAGGCTCCGGGGCCCCGGTGTCTTCTCATCCGTCCTCTCTGTGTTGTAGGGATGAGGCTCCGGGGCCCCGGTGTCTTCTCATCCGTTCTCTCTGTGTTGCAGGGACGAGGCTCCGGGGCCCCGGTGTCTTCTCATCTGTCCTCTCTGTGTTGCAGGGACGAGGCTCCGGGGCCCCGGCGTCTTCTCATCCGTCCTCTCTGTGTTGCAGGGACGAGGCTCCGGGGCCCCGGTGTCTTCTCATCCGTCCTCTCTGTGTTGCAGGGACGAGGCTCTGGGGCCCCGGCGTCTTCTCATCCGTCCTCTCTATGTTGCAGGGACGAGGCTCCGGGGCCCCGGCGTCTTCTCATCCGTCCTCTCTGTGTTGCAGGGACGAGGCTCTGGGGCCCCGGCGTCTTCTCATCCGTCCTCTCTATGTTGCAGGGACGAGGCTCCGGGGCCCCGGCGTCTTCTCATCCGTCCTCTCTGTGTTGCAGGGACGAGGCTCCGGGGCCCCGGTGTCTTCTCATCCGTCCTCTCTGTGTTGCAGGGACGAGGCTCTGGGGCCCCGGCGTCTTCTCATCCGTCCTCTCTGTGTTGCAGGGACGAGGCTCCGGGGCCCCGGCGTCTTCTCATCCGTCCTCTCTGTGTTGCAGGGACGAGGCTCCGGGGCCCCGGCGTCTTCTCATTCGTCCTCTCTGTGTTGTAGGGACGAGGCTCCGGGGCCCCGGCGTCTTCTCATCCGTCCTCTCTGTGTTGCAGGGACGAGGCTCCGGGGCCCCGGTGTCTTCTCATCCGTCCTCTCTGTGTTGTAGGGACGAGGCTCCGGGGCCCCGGTGTCTTCTCATCCGTCCTCTCTATGTTGCAGGGACGAGGCTCGGGGGCCCGGCGTCTTCTCATCCATCCTCTCTGTGTTGCAGGGACGAGGCTCGGGGGCCCCGGCGTCTTCTGATCCGTCCTCTCTGTGTTGTAGGGACGAGGCTCCGGGGCCCCGGTGTCTTCTCATCCGTCCTCTCTGTGTTGCAGGGACGAGGCTCCGGGGCCCCGGCGTCTTCTCATCCGTCCTCTCTGTGTTGTAGGGACGAGGCTCTGGGGCCCCGGTGTCTTCTCATCCGTCCTCTCTGTGTTGCAGGGACGAGGCTCCGGGGCCCCGGTGTCTTCTCATCCGTCCTCTCTATGTTGCAGGGACGAGGCTCCGGGGCCCCGGCGTCTTCTCATCCGTCCTCTCTGTGTTGCAGGGACGAGGCTCGGGGGCCCGGCGTCTTCTCATCCATCCTCTCTGTGTTGCAGGGACGAGGCTCGGGGGCCCCGGCGTCTTCTGATCCGTCCTCTCTGTGTTGTAGGGACGAGGCTCCGGGGCCCCGGTGTCTTCTGATCCGTCCTCTCTGTGTTGCAGGGACGAGGCTCTGGGGCCCCGGCGTCTTCTCATCTGTCCTCTCTGTGTTGCAGGGACGAGGCTCTGGGGCCCCGGCGTCTTCTCATCCGTCCTCTCTGTGTTGCAGGGACGAGGCTCCGGGGCCCCGGCGTCTTCTCATCCGTCCTCTCTGTGTTGCAGGGACGAGGCTCCGGGGCCCCGGCGTCTTCTCATCCGTCCTCTCTGTGTTGCAGGGACGAGGCTCCGGGGCCCCGGTGTCTTCTCATCCGTCCTCTCTATGTTGCAGGGACGAGGCTCCGGGGCCCCGGCGTCTTCTCATCCGTCCTCTCTGTGTTGCAGGGACGAGGCTCCGGGGCCCCGGTGTCTTCTCATCCGTCCTCTCTGTGTTGCAGGGACGAGGCTCCGGGGCCCCGGCGTCTTCTCATCCGTCCTCTCTGTGTTGCAGGGACGAGGCTCCGGGGCCCCGGTGTCTTCTCATCCGTCCTCTCTATGTTGTAGGGACGAGGCTCCGGGGCCCCGGCGTCTTCTCATCCGTCCTCTCTATGTTGCAGGGACGAGGCTCCGGGGCCCCGATGTCTTCTCATCCGTCCTCTCTGTGTTGCAGGGACGAGGCTCCGGGGCCCCGGTGTCTTCTCATCCGTCCTCTCTGTGTTGCAGGGACGAGGCTCCGGGGCCCCGGTGTCTTCTCATCCGTTCTCTCTGTGTTGCAGGGACGAGGCTCCGGGGCCCCGGTGTCTTCTCATCCGTCCTCTCTGTGTTGCAGGGACGAGGCTCCGGGGCCCCGGCGTCTTCTCATCCGTCCTCTCTGTGTTGCAGGGACGAGGCTCCGGGGAGTCAGTTGGTCACTGACGAGTTCCATCTTGGTTGGGATTCGGTTCTCATTCACACAGAGAACGTGATTGTGGCGCGGTTTGATGGACGCGGCAGCGGCTTCCAGGGACTGAAGATCCTCCAGCAGGTTCACCGAGGACTCGGATCCGTGGAAGTAAAGGACCAAATAGCGGCTGTGGAGTGAGAACCTCGTCCTCTTTACTGCATCTTCTGTGTGGACACATTGTGGTGGATCCATCTCTGGAAGCCACAGACTGATGGATCCTCGTGTGTGATGTGTCCACGGAGGGTGGAGATCAGTGATCAATAGATTGTGACCCATCCTGTGTCCCCAGAATCCAGTGTACAGTCAGTGCCACAACCCGATCCATTACTGTATATACAATGTCACCACGTCTACATACAGCCCTTCACATAGCACTGTAATAGATCCCCCCTGTTCTCATTGATCAGGGTCACACTGTAATAGATCCCCCCTGTTCTCATTGGTCAGGGTCACACTGTAATAGATCCCCCCTGTTTCATTGATCAGGGTCACACTGTAATAGATCCCCCTGTTCTCATTGGTCAGGGTCACACTGTAATAGATCCCCCCTGTTCTCATTGGTCAGGGTCACACTGTAATGGGTCCCCACTCTCCTCTTAGCTCAGGGTCACGCTGTAATGGGTCCCCACTCTCCTCTTAGCTCAGGGTCACACTGTAATGGGTCCCCGCTCTCCTCTTAGCTCAGGGTCACACTGTAATGGGTCCCCCACTCTCCTCTTAGCTCAGGGTCACACTGTAATAGATCCCCACTCTCCTCTTAGCTCAGGGTCACGCTGTAATGGGTCCCCACTCTCCTCTTAGCTCAGGGTCACGCTGTAATGGGTCCCCGCTCTCCTCTTAGCTCAGGGTCACACTGTAATGGGTCCCCACTCTCCTCTTAGCTCAGGGTCACACTGTAATGGGTCCCCGCTCTCCTCTTAGCTCAGGGTCACACTGTAATGGGTCCCCACTCTCCTCTTAGCTCAGGGTCACACTGTAATAGATCCCCACTCTCCTCTTAGCTCAGGGTCACGCTGTAATGGGTCCCCACTCTCCTCTTAGCTCAGGGTCACGCTGTAATTGGTCCCCACTCTCCTCTTAGCTCAGGGTCACACTGTAATGGTCCCCACTCTCCTCTTAGCTCAGGGTCACACTGTAATAGATCCCCACTCTCCTCTTAGCTCAGGGTCACACTGTAATAGATCCCCACTCTCCTCTTAGCTCAGGGTCATGCTGTAATGGGTCCCCACTCTCCTCTTAGCTCAGGGTCACACTGTAATGGGTCCCCACTCTCCTCTTAGCTCAGGGTCACGCTGTAATGGGTCCCCACTCTCCTCTTAGCTCAGGGTCACACTGTAATGGGTCCCCACTCTCCTCTTAGCTCAGGATCACACTGTAATGGGTCCCCACTCTCCTCTTAGCTCAGGGTCACACTGTAATGGGTCCCCACTCTCCTCTTAGCTCAGGGTCACACTGTAATGGGTCCCCACTCTCCTCTTAGCTCAGGTCACACTGTAATGGGTCCCCACTCTCCTCTTAGCTCAGGGTCACGCTGTAATGGGTCCCCACTCTCCTCTTAGCTCAGGGTCACGCTGTAATGGGTCCCCACTCTCCTCTTAGCTCAGGGTCACGCTGTAATTGGTCCCCACTCTCCTCTTAGCTCAGGTCACGCTGTAATGGGTCCCCACTCTCCTCTTAGCTCAGGGTTACAATGTAATGGGTCTCCCCTCTCCTCTTAGCTCAGGGTCACACTGTAATAGATCCCCCGTTCTCCTATTAGTCAGGGTCACACTGTAATGTCCCCACTCGTTCCTCATTGCTCAGGGTCACACTGTAATGGGTCCCCACTCTCCTCTTAGCTCAGGGTCACGCTGTAATGGGTCCCCACTCTCCTCTTAGCTCAGGGTCACACTGTAATGGGTCCCCGCTCTCCTCTTAGCTCAGGGTCACACTGTAATGGGTCCCCACTCTCCTCTTAGCTCAGGGTCACACTGTAATGATCCCCACTCTCCTCTTAGCTCAGGGTCACACTGTAATGGGTCCCCACTCTCCTCTTAGCTCAGGGTCACGCTGTAATGGGTCCCCCCCTCTCCTCTTAGCTCAGGGTCACACTGTAATGGGTCCCCACTCTCCTCTTAGCTCAGGGTCACACTGTAATGGGTCCCCACTCTCCTCTTAGCTCAGGGTCACACTGTAATGGGTCCCACTCTCCTCTTAGCTCAGGGTCACACTGTAATAGGTCCCCACTCTCCTCTTAGCTCAGGGTCACACTGTAATGGGTCCCCACTCTCCTCTTAGCTCAGGGTCACGCTGTAATGGTCCCCACTCTCCTCTTAGCTCAGGGTCACACTGTAATGGGTCCCCACTCTCCTCTTAGCTCAGGGTCACACTGTAATAGATCCCCACTCTCCTCTTAGCTCAGGGTCACACTGTAATAGGTCCCCATCTCCTCTTAGCTCAGGGTCACTGCTGTAATGGGTCCCCACTCTCCTCTTAGCTCAGGGTCACCTGTAATGGGTCCCCACTCTCTCCTCTTAGCTCAGGGTCACGCTGTAATGGGTCCCCACTCTCCTCTTAGCTCAGGGTCACACTGTAATGGGTCCCCACTCTCCTCTTAGCTCAGGGTCACCTGTAATGGGTCCCCACTCTCCTCTTAGCTCAGGTCACACTGTAATGGTCCCCACTCTCCTCTTAGCTCAGGGTCACACTGTAATGGGTCCCCACTCTCCTCTTAGCTCAGGGTCACACTGTAATGGGTCCCCACTCTCCTCTTAGCTCAGGGTCACACTGTAATGGGTCCCCACTCTCCTCTTAGCTCAGGGTCACGCTGTAATGGGTCCCCACTCTCCTCTTAGCTCAGGGTCACGACTGTAATGGGTCCCCACTCTCCTCTTAGCTCAGGGTCACGCTGTAATGGTCCCCACTCTCCTCTTAGCTCAGGGTCACCTGTAATGGGTCCCCACTCTCCTCTTAGCTCAGGGTCACACTGTAATGGGTCCCCACTCTCCTCTTAGCTCAGGGTCACACTGTAATGGGTCCCCCTCTCCTCTTAGCTCAGGGTCACACTGTAATGGGTCCCCACTCTCCTCTTAGCTCAGGGTCACACTGTAATGGGTCCCCACTCTCCTCTTAGCTCAGGGTCACACTGTAATGGGTCCCCACTCTCCTCTTAGCTCAGGGTCACACTGTAATGGGTCCCCCTCTCCTCTTAGCTCAGGGTCACACTGTAATGGGTCCCCACTCTCCTCTTAGCTCAGGGTCACACTGTAATGGGTCCCCACTCTCCTCTTAGCTCAGGGTCACGCTGTAATGGGTCCCCACTCTCCTCTTAGCTCAGGGTCACACTGTAATGGGTCCCCACTCTCCTCTTAGCTCAGGGTCACGCTGTAATGGGTCCCCACTCTCCTCTTAGCTCAGGGTCACGCTGTAATGGGTCCCCACTCTCCTCTTAGCTCAGGGTCACCTGTAATGGGTCCCCACTCTCCTCTTAGCTCAGGGTCACACTGTAATGGGTCCCCACTCTCCTCTTAGCTCAGGGTCACGCTGTAATGGGTCCCCCCCCTCTCCTCTTAGCTCAGGGTCACGCTGTAATGGGTCCCCACTTCCTCTAGCTCAGGGTCACACTGTAATGGTCCCACTCTCCTCTTAGCTCAGGGTCACACTGTAATGGGTCCCCACTCTCCTCTTAGCTCAGGGTCACGCTGTAATGGGTCCCCCACTCTCCTCTTAGCTCAGGGTCACGCTGTAATGGGTCCCGCTCTCTCTTAGCTCAGGGTCACGCTGTAATGGGTCCCCCCCCACTCTCCTCTTAGCTCAGGGTCACACTGTAATGGGTCCCCACTCTCTCTCTTAGCTCAGGGTCACGCTGTAATGGGTCCCCACTCTCCTCTTAGCTCAGGGTCACACTGTAATGGGTCCCCACTCTCCTCTTAGCTCAGGGTCACGCTGTAATGGGTCCCCACTCTCCTCTTAGCTCAGGGTCACACTGTAATGGGTCCCCACTCTCCTCTTAGCTCAGGGTCACACTGTAATGGGTCCCCACTCTCCTCTTAGCTCAGGGTCACACTGTAATGGGTCCCCACTCTCCTCTTAGCTCAGGGTCACCTGTAATGGGTCCCACTCTCCTCTTAGCTCAGGGTCACTGTAATGGGTCCCCACTCTCCTCTTAGCTCAGGGTCACGCTGTAATGGGTCCCCACTCTCCTCTTAGCTCAGGGTCACACTGTAATGGGTCCCCACTCTCCTCTTAGCTCAGGGTCACGCTGTAATGGGTCCCCACTCTCCTCTTAGCTCAGGGTCACGCTGTAATGGGTCCCCACTCTCCTCTTAGCTCAGGGTCACACTGTAATGGGTCCCACTCTCCTCTTAGCTCAGGGTCACACTGTAATGGGTCCCCACTCTCCTCTTAGCTCGGGTCACACTGTAGTGGGTCCCCACTCTCCTCTTAGCTCAGGGTCACGCTGTAATGGTCCCCACTCTCCTCTTAGCTCAGGGTCACGCTGTAATGGGTCCCCCTCTCCTTTAGCTCAGGGTCACCTGTAATGGGTCCCCCTCTCCTCTTAGCTCAGGTCACGCTGTAATGGGTCCCCCCTCTCCTCTTAGCTCAGGGTCACGCTGTAATGGGTCCCCCTCTCCTCTTAGCTCAGGGTCACACTGTAATGGGTCCCCCTCTCCTCTTAGCTCAGGGTCCGCTGTAATGGGTCCCCCTCTCCTCTAGCTCAGGTCACACTGTAATGGGTCCCCACTCTCCTCTTAGCTCAGGGTCACGCTGTAATGGGCTCCCCATCTCCTCTAGCTAGTCAGGTCACGCTGTAATGGGTCCCCACTCTCCTTTAGCCAGGGTCCACCTTGTAATGGGTCCCCACTTCCTCTTAGCTCAGGGTCCCGCTGTAATGGGTCCCCACTCTCCTCTTAGCTCAGGGTCACACTGTAATGGGTCCCCCTCTCCTCTTAGCTCAGGGTCACCTGTAATGGGTCCCCACTCTCCTCTTAGCTCAGGTCACGCTGTAATGTGTCCCCACTCTCCTCTTAGCTCAGGGTCACGCTGTAATGGGTCCCCACTCTCCTCTTAGCTCAGGGTCACGCTGTAATGGGTCCCCACTCTCCTCTTAGCTCAGGGTCACGCTGTAATGGGTCCCCACTCTCCTCTTAGCTCAGGGTCACACTGTTAATGGTCCCCATCTCCTCTTAGCTCAGGGTCACCTGTAATGGGTCCCCTCTCCTCTTAGCTAGGGTCACACTGTAATGGGTCCCCCTCTCCTCTAGCTCAGGGTCACCTGTAATGGGTCCCCACTCTCCTCTTAGCTCAGGGTCACTGTAATGGTCCCCACTCTCTCTTAGCTCAGGGTCACGCTGTAATGTCCCCACTCTCCCTTAGCTCAGGGTCACACTGTATGGTCCCACTCTCCTCTTAGCTCAGGGTCACCTGTAAGGGTCCCCACTTCCTCTTAGCTCAGGGTCACGCTGTAATGGGTCCCACTCTCCTCTTAGCTCAGGGTCACCTGTAATGGGTCCCACTCTCCTCTTAGCTCAGGGTCACCTGTAATGGGTCCCACTCTCCTCTTAGCTCAGGGTCCCTGTATGGGTCCCCACTCTCTCTTAGCTCAGGTCACGCTGTAATGGTCCCACTCTCTCTTAGCTCAGGGTCACGCTGTAATGGGTCCCACTCTCCTCTTAGCTCAGGGTCACACTGTATGGTCCCACTCTCCTCTTAGCTCAGGGTCAGCTGTAATGGGTCCCACTCTCCTCTTAGCTCAGGGTCAGCTGTAATGGTCCCACTCTCCTCTTAGCTCAGGGTCACCTGTAATGGTCCCACTCTCCTCTTAGCTCAGGGTCACCTGTAATGGTCCCCACTCTCCTCTTAGCTCAGGGTCACACTGTATGGGTCCCACTCTCCTCTTAGCTCAGGGTCACGCTGTATGGGTCCCCACTCTCCTCTTAGCTCGGGTCAACTGTAATGGTCCCTCTCCTCTAGCTCAGGGTCACGCTGTAATGGTCCCCTCCCTCTTAGTCAGGTCACGTGTAATGGTCCCTCTCTCTTGCTCAGTCACTTATGGTCCCCTTCTCTAGCTCAGGGTCAGCTGTAAGGGTCCACTTCCTCTAGCAGGGTCACCGTATGGGTCCCCACCTCCTCTTACTCAGGGTCCCGTAATGGTCCCCACTCTCCTCTTACTCAGGGTCACGCTGTATGGGTCCACTTCTCTTACTCAGGGTCACCTGTAATGGTCCCCATCTCCTTGTCAGGGTCACGCTGTAATGGGTCCCCCTTCTTTGTCAGGGTCCTGATGGGTCCCCATTCTCTTAGTCAGGTCCGTTAAGGTCCGCTTCTCTTAGCTCGGGTCACATGATGCTTCACTGTATTTCTTAACTGTTTGCATTTTGTTTCGTTTATCCCTCTCTTATCAGGACCTATGGCCACATGTAGGGTCACTGAGGTCACATCTTCTATCGGGCAGCTGTATGGTCCATCCCCTTTGGGGTTGGTCATCTTTAGTCGGCACAGGTTGGGTGCTTCTATCAGGGTCCACTGTAATGGTCTCACTATCTCTTACTGGTTCACCTTTAATGTGCTCACTATCTCTTTAGCTCATGGTCACATTATATGGTCCCTACTCTCCTCATTACTCAAGGGTCTACTGTAAGGTACCTCTAGTGGTCACTATGGATCCACTCTCTCTTAGTCATAGGGTCACACCTGTAATCCCATTATGGGTACATGTAATGGTCCCCCTTGTTATATCAGGGACATGTAAGTGTCCCACTCCCTGTATATCAGGGTACAGTAAGTGGTCACACCCTGCTTTTAGCTAGGGCACATTAAGTGTCCACCTACTCTCCTTATTATTATGTGAATAGTCCCACATCTCCTGTTAGCAAGGTGTCACCTGTAATGGGCTCTCACCCCTGTTATATATGGGACATAAGTGTTCACACCCTGTTATATAATGGGACATACGTGCTCACAACCCTGTTATATATGGGGAATAAGTGGTACACACCCTGTTATATAAGGGACATAAGTGCTCACACCCTGTTATATATGGGACATAAGTGCTCACACCCTGTTATATATGGGACATTAGTGCTCACACACCCTGTTATATATGAGACATAAGTGTTCACACCCTGTTATATATGGGACATAAGTGATCACACCCTGTTATATATGGGACATAAGTGATCACACACCCTGTTATATATGGGACATAAGTGCTACACACCCTGTTATATATGAGACATAAGTGCTCACACCCTGTTATATATGAGACATAAGTGCTCACACCCTGTTATATATATGGGACATAAATGCTCACACCCTGTTATATATGGGACATAAGTGCTCACACACCCTGTTATATATGGGACATAAGTGCTCACACCCTGTTATATATATGAGACATAAGTGCTCACACCCTGTTATATATGGGACATAAGTGCTCACACCCTGTTATATATGGGGCATAAGTGCTCACAACCCCTGTTATATATGGGACATAAGTGTTCACACCCTGTTATATATGGGACATAAGTGTTCACACCCTGTTATATATGGGGCATAAGTGCTCACACACCCTGTTATATATGAGACATAAGTGTTCACAACCCTGTTATATATGGGGCATAAGTGCTCACACCCTGTTATATATGGGACATAAGTGCTCACACCCTGTTATATATGGGACATAAGTGCTCACACCCTGTTATATATGAGACATAAGTGCTCACAACCCTGTTATATATGAGACATAAGTGCTCACACCCTGTTATATATGGGACATAAGTGCTCACAACCCTGTTATATATGGGACATAAGTGCTCACACCCTGTTATATATGGGACATAAGTGCTCACACCCTGTTATATAAGGGACATAAGTGCTCACACCCTGTTATATATGAGACATAAGTGTTCACACCCTGTTATATATGGGACATAAGTGATCACACCCTGTTATATATGGGACATAAGTGATCACACCCTGTTATATATGGGACATAAGTGCTCACACAACCCTGTTATATATGGGACATAAGTGGTCACACCCTGTTATATATGGGACATAAGTGCTCACACCCTGTTATATATGGGACATAAGTGATCACACCCTGTTATATATGAGACATAAGTGCTCACACACCCTGTTATATATGGGACATAAGTGCTCACCCCCTGTTATATATGAGACATAAGTGCTCACACCCTGTTATATATGGACATAAGTGCTCACACCCTGTTATATATGGGACATAAGTGATCACACCATCCTATATAAGGGACATACGTGCTCCACACCCTGTTATATATGGGACATAAGTGCTCACACACCCTGTTATATATGGGACATAAGTGATCACACCATCCTATATAAGGGACATAAGTGTTCACCACCCTGTTATATATGGGACATAAGTGATCACACCCTGTTATATATGGGACATGAATGCTACACACCCTGTTATATATGAGACATAAGTGCTCACACCCTGTTTATATATGGACATAAGTGCTCACAACCCTGTTATATATGGGACATAAGTGTTCACACACCCTGTTATATATGAGACATAAGTGCTCACACCCTGTTATATATGGGACATGAATGCTCACAACCCTGTTATATATGAGACATAAGTGCTCACACCCTGTTATATATGGGACATAAGTGCTCACACCCTGTTATATATGAGACATAAGTGCTCCACACCCTGTTATATATGGACATAAGTGCTCCACCCTGTTATATATGGGACATAAGTGATCACACACCCTGTTATATATGGGACATAAGTGCTCACACCCTGTTATATATGGGACATAAGTGCTCACACCACCCTGTTATATATGGGACATAAGTGCTCATCACACCCTGTTATTATGGGACATAAGTGCTCACACAACCCTGTTATATATGGGACATAAGTGTCACACACCTGTTATATATGGGACATACGTGCTCACACAACACCCTGTTATATATGGGACATAAGTGCTCACACCCTGTTATATATGGGACATAAGTGCTCACACATACCCTGTTATATATGGACATAAGTGTCACACCACTGTTATATACGGGACATAAGTGCTCACACCCTGTTATATATGGGACATAAAGTTGCATCACTAACCCTGTTATATATGAGACATAAGTGCTGACACCCCGTTATATATGAGACATAAGTGTTCACAACCCTGTTATATATGGGACATAAGTGCTCACACCCTGTTATATATGGGACATAAGTGCTCACACCCTGTTATATATGGGACATAACGTGCTCACACACCCTGTTATATATGGGACATAAGTGCTCACACCCTGTTATATATAGGACATAAGTGCTCACACCCTGTTATATATGGGACATAAGTGCTCACACCCTGTTATATATGGGACATACGTGCTCACACCCCTGTTATATATGGGACATAAGTGCTCACACACCCTGTTATATATAGGACATAAGTGCTCACACCCTGTTATATATGGGACATACGTCAGCACAAGACACACCCTGTTATATATGGACATAAGTGCTCACAAACCCCTGTTATATATGGGACATACGTGCTCCACACCCTGTTATATATGGGACATACGTGCTCACACCCTGTTATATATGGGACATACGTGCTCACAACCCTGTTATATATGGGACATACGTGCTCACACCCTGTTATATATGGGACATAAGTGCTCACACAACCCTGTTATATATGGGACATAAGTGCTCACACCCTGTTATATATGGGACATAAGTGCTCACAACCCTGTTATATATGAGACATAAGTGCTCACACACCCTGTTATATATGGGACATAAGTGCTCACACCCTGTTATATATGGTACATAAGTGCTCACACCCTGTTATATATGGGGCATAAGTGCTCACACACCCTGTTATATATGGAGACATTAGTGCTCACACCCTGTTATATATGGGACATAAGTGCTCACACCCTGTTATATATGGGACATAAGTGCTCACACCCTGTTATATATGGGACATAAGTGCTCACACACCCTGTTATATATGAGACATAAGTGCTCACACCCTGTTATATATGGGACATAAGTGGTCACATCCTGTTATATATGGGACATAAGTGCTCACACCCTGTTATATATGGGACATAAGTGCTCACACCCTGTTATATATGGGACATAAGTGCTCGCCCCCTGTTATATATGGGACATAAGTGCTCACACCCTGTTATATATGGGACATAAGTGATTACACCCTGTTATATATGAGACATACGTGCTCACACCCTGTTATATATGGGACATAAGTGCTCACACCCTGTTATATATGGGACATAAGTGCTCACACCCTGTTATATATGGGACATAAGTGCTCACACCCTGTTATATATGAGACATTAGTGCTCATGGTGAGCCCACTGGGACGGGGTACTCGGTACCGGACCGGTCTGCTGCTGGGAAAGTCACGGGTGGTCCTGGTCTGGACCGTGTCCCGGGCTCTGGCAATAATAAGGGATATTTACAGGGGATAATGTCAGTCGTGACGCCACCCACTGTGTGCGGCCAGTAATGGGGCCGCCGCTGCTTCAGAACCTCCGGGGATGATGTAATGGCAGCGTAGATGGAATAGTTCCCGTGGGCAGAACTGTATTCCCCGGGGCAGTGATGGTAAAGTCTATGGTGTAGTGTGCAGGCCTGGTGCTGAATGCAGTACACTTACTGTCCAGATACTGCAGGAATCCTCCTTCAGTGATGGAGCTGACAGGCTGTGGCTTTCCAGTTGTAGGGCTGCTGCAAACCTGTATGGAAGGAGTGATATCCAGGCAGAGACATGCAAGGGAGTCGTGTTCAGGGTTCACCATGTTTATTTCTCCAGTTCTCAAGTTCAGTACAGTTCAGTACAGTTCGTAGTTCAGTTCTCAGTACACGGGCTCACTCTCCCCTCCGGGTTCCTTTACTCCCTGCAGCCAGGTCTCTCTCTCTGTGACCCCTCACTCTATCTCTGTGTCCTTTCCAGACTGTTAACTCTCTCTCTGTGTCCGCTTGGTGTGTGTGACTCCGGACAGTATGGCGGTGACTCGGGCCCCTGTGGGTCCTCCTGTTTATCACTGAGCTGCCTGTCCTTTGGGGTAGGGACCCTAACGTGTAGCTGTGGTCCCCCGTCGGTTGTCTGGGGATGCCAGGTGAAACTACGGTCCCCTCTAGAGCCGACACTCTACTTCAGCCCAGCCTCCAATAGTCCTCCCGTGTGAGGCTCTACCAGGCTCTCTCTACTGTGTCTTCCAGTATCATAGGAGAGCTACTCCGCCTGCAGTCTGGTCATCTCGGCTGTAGTTCTAGGGACCAGCGTCACTGTCCCTCTCTTCCCTCACACTCCCGGGTGCTGGCTTCGGACGGGCTTTCTCTCTGCGGCTCGCACTGGCTCTGTTCAGATTCTGCGCTCCTTACACCCCACTTTGCCAGGACGTGTGATCCAGTCTTTCCTTCTCAGCTTAACTCGGCCTACTGCTGTCTCTCGGCCTGTGCCGTGCTCCTCAGCCTGCTGCTGGTCTGTGTCTTTGCTGCTCAGCCTACCTCGGCCTACTTACTCCTTCCTCCTCCCCCTTCACTATTTCTACTGTCTGTCACCTGACTACGTGTGTGCCCTCCCACTGCTCTAAACCCACCACCGCTCGTCTGCTTAGAGTTCCTAGGCTCCGGGTCGGGTGCTGCCCTCTACTGTACGTGGGTTGTGTGGGCTGTGAGGGTGTTGGTGTGCAACTGTCGTCCTACCTGCCTGGCTGCAGTTCCCTTTGTGGCCTCCTGGCCGCAGGGGCGCCACACTCTCCCGGAGTTAAACTAGCGCGTCCCTGCGCTGCCCGTCATGGATCCCCCTGAAAACATTTTATTTTTCATAACAACAACAACGATTCTTCAAACGTTACTTGGATTAACTATGTACAAGTGCACGGGTATATCAACTTCACTACCCTTCTGGACCGCTGCCGGGTCTAATGCTACAACGCATTCACTTCACTTTAGCTAAAACACATAATAAACGCTACTTTCTATCAAAAGTATAAAAACATTCTTCCTCTTCAAAAAGTGCAAAAATTCAAAAAGCAGTTCAAAGTTCAAGATTCAAGGTCTCATGCACTACTTCTCATGTGCAAACTGGTCTTAAAACCAAAGGGGAGCACGCGAGGTGCTGAGCTATATACAAGAGAGTTCATATCACATAATTGTTCGTGATGATTGTTCATAAGACAGACAGGGGAAAGCTAACATTCATTCAGGTATGGGATGGGGACAGTAAGGATTACACCTCATTCACACAGTTTCTTCTTCTGGATGTAGGACCCGTGGTTTCATTCTTGTTTGGTTTGCTGCTTCCATGGGAACACTTGTGACGTTTTTCTTCTGGGGTACACCTCCAGGTTTTGCAATGCAGTCACTAGCAAATAGCTTTCCGGGGTCTGAGTAACAGCATCCTTCATAGACTTGGATGTAACAGTCTTGATGATGGTGACAGGATCCGTGTTAACTGCCATATCCGTGTACTGTAGCATGTCTGGATCAGCGATGGATTCTGGATACTCTAATGCTGGGATGTCATCTTCTTCTATGGTATCTAAGCACAGTCTCTTAACTTTCACACCATATGGGCCACGTTCACCTTCAACAATGTGGTACAACACCCACTCTCCGATTTCAACTTGCCTGTCTGGGTGATCTGATGGCAACTGTTCTTCCACCTCTCTTTTCTTAATAAAGATGTCTTGTCTAGTGCCAGGTTCACAGGCAAAGGCAAAGCCCCTTTCTCCGATGACTTTCACTATTTTCCCTTCATGCCGTGGGGATCTCTGTACTTCTCGATCTCTTCTGGCTATGTTTTTGGCCTCTTTAGCACGGGCGATCATTATCTGTTTTTGCACCTGCCGTTCTGTTTCCTCTATCTCCCACTTTCTAACACATCTACAGATGTATTCCTCACGGGTGATTAACTCTGCTGGACCCACTTCGCTATCTGCGTCTCCTAAGAAGCCCATCACATCATCGCAGCTTGCATCTCTCTCCCACCAGCAGCGGAGCTGCTCCCCTCTCACCTCAGTGGTAGTCGGTGGTGGTATCAGGGGCTCCGGTAGGGATAACCAGGGCGCTTCCAGGGCTCCGAGCGGGTCGGCTTCCTTCTTTACAGGGCGCGGTGCAGCTCGTGGGATAATCACATCCACAAAGGTCGCGGTACGGCATTCTGCTTCACTTTCAGCTCGATCACGTGTAGCTCCAACCCAGCCGGGTTGTATGGACAAAGTCTCATAGCTTTGGCCGTGATCGATATCAATCTGAATCCGGGTCCGATGCTCCTCCTGGGCCCGTGTCATCTGCTGGGGTAGCAGTTGTAGTACACCTCGCCGGGTGTCTTGGACGTTTGGATGCTCCATGCCGCCTTCTGCCATCCTAGCACGATCACAAAAGTTCTTTCCCTGGCCGGGTTCCTCCACCGGGTCACTCCGTGGGCCCTCCAGGATCACTTGTGGTCTCTCGTGCGCAGCGCTATTCTCGGCGTCTTCCACTTCCGTCCTCGTGTCTCGTAATGGCGACTGCTTCTCTTCCGGTTGCTCATCCATCCTCTTCCTGAGGACGATTTCCGCTTCTTCTCCCGCCAGCTTCTCATTGTAGGAGGGTCTAGGGGCGGAGGTTCTTCTTTTAGAGTGATGGCTGGCTCTCCCAGAGTTAAGGGGAGCCAGGGCGGGTCCTTCTCTTCACGCCTTGGACCGGGCCAGCCCACGATGGGGGGTTTGGGAACACCTCCTCTGCACATGGTGCTAAGCTTCTATGGCCGCCATTAATGTCAGATTTTAACAGGAAAAGTCCAGAACACGTTCTTTAGGCACACGGGGAACAATTCTTTTGGACCAGGTAGATCCTGTTAGTGACGCCAGGTTGTCGAGCCCACTGGGACGAGGTACTCGGTACCGGACCGGGTCTGCTACTGGGGAAGTCACGGGTGGTCCTGGTCCGGACCGTGTCCCGGGCCCTGGCAATAATAAGGGTGTATTTACAGGGGATAATGTCAGTCGTGACACCACCCACAGTGTGCGGTCAGTAATGGGGCCACCGCTGCCGCAGAACCTCCGGGGATGATGTAATGGCAGCGTAGATGGAATAGTTCCCGTGGGCAGAACTGTATTCCCCGGGGCAGTGATGGTGAAAGTCTATAGTGTAGTGTGCAGGCCTGGTGCTGAATGCAGTACACTTACTGTCCAGATGCTGCAGGAATCCTCCTTCAGTGATGGAGCCTGCGCGCTGTGGCTCTCCAGTTGTAGGGCTGCTGCAAACCTGTATGGAGGGAGTAGTACTCAGAGAGAGACAGATAGACAGTCGTATTCAGGGTTCACCGTGTTTACTTCTCAAGTTACAGTTCAGTACAATTCTCAGTTGGTTACAAGTCTTAGTTCAGTTCTCGGTACACGGGCTCACTCTCCCCTCCGGGTTCCCTTTACTCTCTGCAGCCAGGTCCCTCTCTCTCTGTGACCCCTCACTCCGTCTCTGTGTCCTTTCCAGGCTGTTAACTCTCTCTCTGTGTTCACTTGGTTGTGTGTGACTCCGGACAGTATGGCGGTGACTCGGGCCCCTGTGGGTCCTCCTGGTTGTCACTGAGCTGCCTGTCCTTTGGGGTAGGGACCCTAACGTGTAGCTGTGGTCCCCCATCGGTTGTCTGGGGATGCTGGGTGATACTACGGTCCCTCTAGAGCTGACACTCTACTCAGCCCAGCCTCCAGCAGTCCTCCCGTGTGAGGCTCTATCAGGCTCTCTCCTGTGTCTTTCAGTATCATAGCAGGGCTACTCCGCCTGCAGTCGGTCGTCTCGGCTGTAGTTCTAGGGACCAGCGTCACTGTCCCTCTCTTCCCTCACACTCCCGGGGTGCTGGCTTCGGATAGGCTTTCTCTCTGTGGCTCACACTGGCTCTGTTCAGATTCTGCGCTCCTTACACCCCACTTTGCCAGGACGTGTGATCCAGTCTTTCCTTCTCAGCTTAACTCGGCCTACGGCTGTCTCTCAGCCTGTGCCGTGCTCCTCAGCCTGCTGCTGGTCTGTGTCTTTGCTGCTCAGCCTACCTCGGCTTACTGACTCCTTCCTCCTCCCCCTTCACTATTTCTACCTTCTGTCACCTGACTACGTGTGTGCCCACCCACTGCTCTAAACCCACCACCCCTCGCCTGCTTAGAGTTCCTAGGCTCAGGGTCGGGTGCTGCCCTCTACTGTACGTGGGCTGTGAGGGTGTTGGTGTACAACTGTCGTCCTACCTGCCTGGCTGCAGTTCCCTTTGTGGCCTCCTGAATGCAGGGGCGCCACAAGAGCAGAAATCCTGGTGGAATAGGGGCCTAGAATATGTGTCACAGGTTCTGGTGAATGGGGATATGAAGTCTGTGGCATCCCTGAGGGAGGAATTTCGGCTGTCAGAGACGGACAGGTTTCTCTATTTTAGGGTCCATCATCGTTGTCGCCAGCAGCTGAAGATAAGTAATCTTCATCTACAGAAGGACATTGTTGTAGATTCTGTGTATGGGGGGCAGTACACGGGGGTGATATCCACGCTGTATAGAGACCTCCTGCATACAATGCTGCTGAGGCACCCTATAAAGGCACGTGACAAGTGGGAGAAGGAATTGGGGGTGATAGAGGATGAAGTCTGGGAGTCGGTGCTGGAATACGGACCAACGCTGTCATTGAGCGAGCCGGGTAGGCTGTCACAGCTGTATCTTCTTCATAGGGAATACGGAATTTCTGTTTAAAATAGGGGTAAGAGGTACGTCTGAGTGTCCCAGGTGCCTGAGTGAGCGCGCTGGGATAGTGCGTATGATGTGGGGGTGCCCCAGATTGGCAGTGATCACATTGATGAAGGGCGCTGTGCATGTGAGATACCTAGAACACCTCTGGTATGTGAGCTGGGATAGTGTGTATGATGTGGGGGTGCCCGAGGTTGGCAGTGATAACAGTGATAGAAGGACGCTGTGCATGTGTGATACCTAGAACGCCTCTGGTATGTGAGCTGGGATTGTGCATGTGATGTGGGGGTGCCCGAGGTTGGCAGTGATAACAGTGATAGAAGGACGCTGTGCATGTGTGATACCTAGAACGCCTCTGGTATGTGAGCTGAGATTGTGCATGTGATGTGGGGGTGCCCCAGGTTGGCAGTGATCACATTGATGAAGGGCGCTGTGCATGTGAGATACCTAGAACGCCTCTTGTATGTGAGCTGGGATTGTGCGTATGATGTGGGGGTGCCCGAGGTTGGCAGTGATCACATTGATAGAAGGGCGCTGTGCATGTGTGATACCTAGAACGCCTTTTGTATGTGAGCTGGGATTGTGCATATGATGTGGGGGTGCCCGAGGTTGGCAGTGATAACAGTGATAGAAGGACGTTGTGCATGTGAGATACCTAGAACACCTCTTGTATGTGAGCTGGGATTGTGCATGTGATGTGGGGGTGCCCGAGGTTGGCAGTGATAACAGTGATAGAAGGGCGCTGTGCATGTGAGATACCTAGAACGCCTCTTGTATGTGAGCTGGGATTGTGCGTATGATGTGGGGGTGCCCGAGGTTGGCAGTGATAACATTGATGAAGGGTGCTATGCATGTGAGATACCTAGAACGCCTCTGGTACGTGAGCTGGGATAGTGTGTATGATGTGGGGGTGCCCGAGGTTGTCAGTGATCACATTGGTAGAAGGGCACTGTGCATGTGAGATACCTAGAACGCCTCTTGTATGTGAGCTGGGATTGTGCGTATGATGTGGGGGTGCCCGAGGTTGGTAGTGTTCACATTGGTAGAAGGGCACTATGCATGTGAGATACCTAGAACGTCTCTTGTATGTGAGCTGGGATAGTGTGTATGATGTGGGGGTGCCCGAGGTTGTCAGTGATCACATTGGTAGAAGGGCGCTGTGCATGTGAGATACCTAGAACGCCTCTTGTATGTGAGCTGGGATTGTGCGTATGATGTGGGGGTGCCCGAGGTTGGCAGTGATCACATTGATGAAGGGCGCTGTGCATGTGAGATACCTAGAACACCTCTTGTATGTGAGCTGGGATTGTGCATGTGATGTGGGGGTGCCCGAGGTTGGCAGTGATAACAGTGATAGAAGGGCGCTGTGCATGTGAGATACCTAGAACGCCTCTTGTATGTGAGCTGGGATTGTGCGTATGATGTGGGGGTGCCCGAGGTTGGCAGTGATAACATTGATGAAGGGTGCTATGCATGTGAGATACCTAGAACGCCTCTGGTACGTGAGCTGGGATAGTGTGTATGATGTGGGGGTGCCCGAGGTTGGCAGTGATCACATTGATAGAAGGGCGCTGTGCATGTGAGATACCTAGAACACCTCTTGTATGTGAGCTGGGATTGTGCGTATGATGTGGGGGTGCCCGAGGTTGGCAGTGATCACATTGATGAAGGGCGCTATGCATGTGAGATACCTAGAACGCCTCTGGTACGTGAGCTGGGATATGTGTAGGAAATCGGAGGGATAAATTCACAGAAGATAGCAGTAGCCAGGCTGTTGTTTCTGGCACTGAAATTGATAGCCAGACATTGGAGCCGCCCTCAAGGAGTGAAGACATTCACAATGTGAGGAGAAAATATACCAGGAACACTGAGGATGTCCGGGAAAATATGGGAGCCGTGGAGGAGTCAGATGTGAGGTGAAAGGGACGGGATGGGCGTCATATGTGTGCTAAAGCGCCCCCTATGTTCAGATGATGGGTATTGATGAAGGTGGGGGCGATGGTAACAAGATGGGACGGTGATGCTGGAAGTCGCTGTCTGAGGGGGATGGAGTTTGGAATGTCGGAGGGTGGGGGGGGGAAGGGGAGGGTTTTCTTGAGCTTTTTGTGGAAAATTTGGAGAATTGATACTAATTGTGTTGTATCTGAATTGTGGATTAATAAAAAAGTTATCTGATTAACAAAAGGTGATAGACCTTGACCCACAAAGGCTGACCGGGATCCACCCAAAGAGATCTGTTTGTTTTTCAATGAAATTGTAAAGATTATGGATAACAAGAAAGGAGGAGAAGTTCTGAAATGGCTCCTCTCATTGTAGGATTCCTTGCTGTAGGTTCCCACTATAGGGGTTTAGGCTGTAGGGGTTCAGGTTGTAGGTTCCCACTATAGGGGTTTAGGCTGTAGTGGATCAGGTTGTATGTTCCCACTATAGGGGTTTAGGCTGTAGGGGTTCAGGTTGTAGGTTCCCACTGTAGGGGTTTAGGCTGTAGGGGTTCAGGTTGTAGGTTCCCACTGTAGGGGTTTAGGCTGTAGGGGTTCAGGTTGTAGGTTCCCACTATAGGGGTTTAGGCTGTAGTGGATCAGGTTGTAGGTTCCCACTATAGGGGTTTAGGCTGTAGTGGATCAGGTTGTATGTTCCCACTATAGGGGTTTAGGCTGTAGGGGTTCAGGTTGTATGTTCCCACTATAGGGGTTTAGGCTGTAGGGGTTCAGGTTGTAGGTTCCAACTGTAGGGGTTTAGGCTGTAGTGGATCAGGTTGTAGGTTCCCACTGTAGGGGTTTAGGCTGTAGGGGTTCAGGTTGTAGGTTCCCACTATAGGGGTTTAGGCTGTAGTGGATCAGGTTGTAGGTTCCCACTATAGGGGTTTAGGCTGTAGTGGATCAGGTTGTATGTTCCCACTATAGGGGTTTAGGCTGTAGGGGTTCAGGTTGTATGTTCCCACTATAGGGGTTTAGGCTGTAGGGGTTCAGGTTGTAGGTTCCAACTGTAGGGGTTCAGGTTGTAGGTTCCCTCTGTAGGGGTTTAGGCTGTAGGGGTTCAGGTTGTAGGTTCCCTACTGTAGGAGTGATTCAAGTTATTACTCTGCCTCCAGGGATACGGTGGTTACATTGCATCCATGATCTTAAAAGCCAATGAGAGACTGTTCAGATGTGGAGCCTTAATCGCCCCGATCACAGATATGAGGTTATACGGTGAGTGAACCTTGGATGTGTAAACCACAATTTCAAAAAATTGGAATCTATAAAATGTAAAGAAGAAAAGAAAACAAAGACGTAGAAATCTCCGATCACAGATAATAGATCACAGATGATAGATCACAGATAATAGATCACAGATGATAGATCACAGATAATAGATCACAGATGATAGATCACAGATAATAGATCACAGATGATAGATCACAGATGATAGATCACAGATGATAGATCACAGATAATAGATCACAGATGATAGATCACAGATAATAGATCACAGATAATAGATCACAGATAATAGATCACAGATGATAGATCACAGATGATAGATCACAGATGATAGATCACAGATAATAGATCACAGATGATAGATCACAGATAATAGATCACAGATGATAGATCACAGATAATAGATCACAGATGATAGATCACAGATGATAGATCACAGATGATAGATCACAGATAATAGATCACAGATGATAGATCACAGATAATAGATCACAGATAATAGATCACAGATAATAGATCACAGATGATAGATCACAGATGATAGATCACAGATGATAGATCACAGATAATAGATCACAGATGATAGATCACAGATAATAGATCACAGATGATAGATCACAGATGATAGATCACAGATAATAGATCACAGATGATAGATCACAGATAATAGATCACAGATAATAGATCACAGATAATAGATCACAGATGATAGATCACAGATGATAGATCACAGATAATAGATCACAGATGATAGATCACAGATGATAGATCACAGATGATAGATCACAGATAATAGATCACAGATGATAGATCACAGATGATAGATCACAGATGATAGATCACAGATGATAGATCACAGATGATAGATCACAGATGATAGATCACAGATAATAGATCACAGATGATAGAACAGATGATAGATCACAGATGATAGATCACAGATGATAGATCACAGATGATAGATCACAGATAATAGATCACAGATGATAGATCACAGATGATAGATCACAGATGATAGATCACAGATGATAGATCACAGATGATAGATCACAGATAATAGATCACAGATGATAGATCACAGATGATAGATCACAGATGATAGATCACAGATAATAGATCACAGATGATAGAACAGATCAAGCGTTGGACATTTTTCCTTTTCAGGTGAAATAATTCCCGTTTCTCCTATAGAAACTGATGACGGCGACAAATCGGGAAAAGGTTCAGGATAATAAAAGGCTGCAAACGTCCGTGATAGAAACACAACTGAAGGGACCGTTCTCAATATAAGTTATAGGGAACCTGTCAGATCATTTCTGCCCCAGCTATCACTACCTGTCCCTGCAGCTTCCTACTACATCCCTCATCATCCCTGACATAAATGTGTAATATAATGGCTGAAAAAACACTTTCTGTGCTTCCCCTCACTCCATTGTTGTTAAGCTCCGGTGGGTGTGATAACATCATTTCCATGCATGGTCCCGTGTTTGAAATCCATGGGCTCCTTCCTGGTACGACGCGCTGCCATTTCCGGTCCGGCGCAGTGTGAGGGTGTATTGGGTGTACTCACCGGCTGCAGACTATGCAGCGCGCCAGCTCCAGATCCAGCCAGTATAGCCAGTACACCTCCACACTACGCATGCTCCAGAGCCGACCAGTATAGCCAGTACACCCCCACACTGCGCATGCTCCAGAGCTGGCCATTTTACCCAGTACACCCCCACACTGTGCATGCTCCAGATCCAACCAGTATAGCCAGTACACCCCCACACTGCGCAAGCTCCCCATCCGGCCAGTATAGCCAGTACACCCGCACACTGCGCATGCTCCAGATCCAGCCAGTATAGCCAGTACACCCCCACACTGCGCATGCTCCAGATCCAGCCAGTATAGCCAGTACACCCGCACACTGCGCATGCTCCAGAGACGGCCATTTTACCCAGTACACCCCCACACTGCGCATGCTCCAGAGACGGCCAGTATAGCCAGTACACCCCCACACTGCGCATGCTCCAGAGCCGGCCAGTATAGCCAGTACACCCCCACACTGCGCATGCTCCAGAGCCGGCCAGTATAGCCAGTACACCCCCACACTGCGCATGCTCCAGATCCAGCCAGTATAGCCAGTACACCCACACACTGCGCATGCTCCAGATCCAGCCAGTATAGCCAGTACACCCGCACACTGCGCATGCTCCAGAGCTGGCCATTTTACCCAGTACACCCCCACACTGCGCATGCTCCAGATAACGGCCAGTATAGCCAGTACACACCCACACTGCGCATGCTCCAGATCCGGCCAGTATAGCCAGTACACACCCACACTGCGCATGCTCCACATCCGGCCAGTATAGCCAGTACACCCCCACACTGCGCATGCTCCACATCCGGCCAGTATAGCCAGTACACCCCCACACTGCGCATGCTCCCCATCCGGCCAGTATAGACAGTATACCCCCACACTGCGCATGCTCCAGAGGCGGCCAGTATAGCCAGTACACCCCCACACTGCACATGCTTCGGATCTGGCCTGTATAACCCATACACCCCCACACTATGCCGGACTGGAAATGACTGGTGGCAGCGCGTCTTACCAGGAAGGAGCCCATGGATTTCAAACATGGGACCATGCATGAAAATGAGGTTATCATACCCACCGGGGCTTAATAACAGCAAAGTGGGTGAAAACATAGACCCGCAGAGAATGCCCACGTCTAGACAATGGGAGGAAAATGGAAGTTATAAAAAGTGTTTTTCAACCATTATATTACTCATTTAGGTCAGACAGGGATGATGAGGGATGTAGTAGGAAGCTGCAGGGACAGGGAATGATAGGTTTGGGGGCATAAAGTAGCATTTCACGGAGGTAGAGTCTTTCAGAAGCAAATGTGGTCATTATTCTTGCTCTTCAATGCACTGCAGTATAGGTGCTTGAGGTCTCATTCCTTTTAATGTTCGTATTGACCGTTGTACTCTGGTGGAAGCCTCCCCAGATAGTTTAACTTGACCACACAGACATTGAAGTAAGGATCCAGGAGAAGCGGAGATGATTTTCACTGAATAACTTGTAGTAAGGCACAATGCAGCAGGTAAAAAGAGTGATTGTGTAGAGAGCAGTAAAACATATGTCCATACTAAAATGGCTGCAGTAAGATTACATGGGAAAGAAGGGAGGAGTGAACTGACATCACAGAGCTACAGGGAGAGGTAGAGGACAAAATACCAAAGGCAGGACATCTGCCTAGCAACAGAGAAAATGCAATACAGTGCACAAAAAACAATGAATCATTCCCATTCAAGAGACAAAACAGTCAGAGGTCACCGATCTGTGAACAGCTGCAGCTAAAATTGTGGAACAGCTTCAGAAAAATTAAAAAATAGGAAATACTGGCGCTCACCACATACAATAGTTTCTAATTCTCCTTAAATGTTTTGTTTTTCACACAAAAATTAAAAAACCCAAATAGCGGGATTAGCAGACAGAGATCAAGACTAAGAGGAGCTGCAAAAAGAGAAAAAAAAGGGAGGGGTATTCACAATTCTTAAATGGTGAATACCCCTCCCCCCCCCTTTTTTTTTTATATATAGTTATAAAGGATAAAAGGGAAAAGGTTAAGAAGTGGAAGATACGCAGCCCCGTCTTGATCCTTAAGGTACATTTTTAGTTTAACTGTTTAAATGTGACAACCAGATACAAACTCAGAGTTGATCTTTTGCATTTTGAAGGGGAAAAAAAAAAAAGTTTCAGTAAAATGTTCCTCAATATAAAATTGGAAAGACTTTGACCATCCCCCATCTGCCGCACATAATAGCATCAAAGATTTAGATTCTGGTAAAATCCATGTGCACGAACGTCAAGGCCAATGGTAAGTGTTGGAATCATTGCATGCATTTAGGAATAATCCAGAATTCATCAACTGTGATCCCAGATCCCTATTCAATCCATAAATGTCATTAAAGATTTATCAAGGAAAGAAGAATCCGCATATAAGCACAATCCACAAATGCTGCTGTCATCTCTGGGCCAAAGCTCATTTATAATAGACGGAAGCAAAATGTAAACTGTTCTATGGTTGGATAATCAGAATGTGAAATTTTTTTATGGAATCTCAAGACGATGTGTCCTGCAGACTCAAGAGGAGAGGGATCATCCTGATTGTTATTGAGGAGAGGAACCATCCAGCTTGTTATCGAGAAGAGGGACAATCCAGCTTGTTCTTAAATACAGGAAACATCCAGCTTGTTATCAAGGAGAGGAACCATCCAGCTTGTTATCAAGGAGAGAGCTCTTCCAGTTTGATATGAAGCAGAGGGTCCATCCAGCTTGTTATTGAGGAGAGGGACCATACAACTTGTTATCAAGGAGAGGGACCAAACAGCTTGTTATCAAGGAGAGGGACCATTCAGTTTGATATGAAGGAGAGGGTCCATCCAGCTTTTTATCAAAGAGAGAAAACATCCAGCTTCTTATTGAGGAGAGGGACCATCCAGCTTGTTATCGAGGAGAGGGACCATACAACTTGTTATCAAGAAGAAGGACCATACAGCTTGTTATTGAGAGAGCTCATCCAGTTTGTTATGAAGGAGAGGGTCCATCCAGCTTGTTATCAAAGAGAGGAACCATCCAGCTTGTTATTGAGAAGAGGGACAATCCAAGCTTTTATTGAGGAGAGGGACCATCCAGCTTGTTATTGAGGAGAGATGGACCAAACGGCTTGTTATCAAGGAGAGAATTCATCCAGTTTGTTTGAAGAAGAGGGTCCATCCAGCTTGTTATCAAAGAGAGGAACCATCCAGCTTGTTATCAAAGAGAGGGATGATCCAGGCTTTTATTGACGAGAGGGACCATCCAGCTTGTTATCACGGGAAGGATCATCCAGCCTGTTATTAAGGAGAGGGTCCATCCATCTTGTTATCAAAGAGAGGTACCATCCTTGTTATTGAGGAGAGGGAACATCCAGCTTGCTATTGAGGAGAGGGTTCATTCAGCTTGTTATCGAGGAGAGGGATCATCCAGCCTCTTATTGAGAAGAGAGCTCATCCAGCTTGTTATGAAGGAGAGGGTCCATCCAGCTTGTTATCAAAGAGAGGAACCATCCAGCTTGTTATTGAGGAGAAGGATCATCCGCCTTGTAATTAAGGAGAGAGACCATCCAGCTTGTTATCGAGGAGAGGGATCATCCAGCCTATTATTAAGGAGAGGGACCATCCAGCTTGTTATCAAAGAGAGGAACCATCTAGATTGTTATGAATGAGAGGGACTGTGCAGCTTGCTATTGAGGAGAGGAACCATCTAGCATGCTATCCATGAGAGAGACTATCCAGCTCATTATTGAGGAGAAGATCCATCCAGCATGATATGGAAGAGAGGGCCAATGCATGTTGTTATTGAGGAGAGGGATCATCAAGATTGTTATGGAGGAGATGGACCATCCAGCTTGTTATCGAGAAGAGGGATCATCTAGCTTATTGAGAAGAGAGATGTCACGGGTGTGTCAGGAGGCATAGATGAGACTGTAGAGGCCACTCGCAGAAGGTCCCAGCGTTTGGCCAAACAGTTAAAATCTTTAAAAAGTCTCTGTTGCTTTAAGAGGCATTTTCCTTTTAATGAAAGCTGGAGGTCACTAGGACCCAACTGATCCCTTATCTTGAGCTATGTATATATTCCCCTTGACACCCAGGATGCACTGCTGGTGATAGCTTGTCAGGTGTTTGGAGGAAGCTTCTCAGCTCAGCAGTGTATCCTGGAGCTCTGATGAATTGCTGTGTGGATCTTCTCAAGCTAAAGGCCCAGTCACACATAACGACGCACCAGCGATCCCGATAATGATAACGATGTGCAGAGATCGCTGGTGCGTCGTTTTTCACTTGCTGGTAAGATGTCAAACAGGTATCTCATCAGCGATGTGAAAAACAATTCACTAGCGATCCAGAATTATACCGAGGTCGTTGGGAATTGTCACTCCATAGTGTAGCATTGAGATCATTGGTCATTATCCCTGTCAAACGCAACGATGTAGCGCTCCCAGCGGTAGACCGACAACGTAGAAATAACCCAGAGCAGTGTGTAACGATCTCACAGCAGGGGCCTGATCGTTGGTGCGTGTCACACAGAACGAGATCGCTAACGGGATCGCTGTTGCATCACAAAATCTGTGATGTTACAGCGATCTCGTTAGCGATCTCGTTATGTGTGACAGGGCCTTAAGTGTTTCTTCCCTTCCCTCTTTGTTTGTTTCCCTTGTGTTTATCTTTAGTTGGTAGCCGGGCTGACTAGTGCTCTGATCTTCATTTAGTAGCAGTTCAGGGTCAGTCAGGGAATAGGAATCCTGGCAGCGACAGTTGCGGAAGCTGTATAGGGACGTTAGGAGAGCCAGGTGCCGGCTCTAGTTTATCTAGGGGTCACCATCTCCCCTTTTGCCCTTAGCATCAGGGTCTCCTTTCCCCCTCTGTCGTCGTCCAGTGCTGGGTGTCTCCCCACACCCAGTGTGACAACAGATCATCCAACTTGTTATGGAGGCAATTGACCATCCAGCTTGATCTCAAAGAGGGACCATCCAGCTTGTTATTGAGAGGGATCAGCTAGCTTGCTACTGAGGAGACGGACCATCCAGCAATGGTGGACGTGGGCCCTGGGCACAGTGGTGGACGCGGGCCTTGGGCACAGTGGTGGACGCGGGCCCTGGGCACAGTGGTGGACGCGGGCCCTGAGCACAGTGGTGGACGCGGGCCCTGGGCACAGTGGTGGACGCGGGCCCTGGGCACAGTGGTGGACGTGGGCCCTGGGCACAGTGGTGGACGCGGGCCCTGGGCACAGTGGTGGACGCGGGCCCTGGGTACAGTGGTGGGCGCGGGCCCTGGGCACAGTGGTGGGCGCGGGCCCTGGGCACAGTGGTGGACGCGGGCCCCGGGCACAGTGGTGGGCGCGGGCCCCGGGCACAGTGGTGGGCGTGGGCCCCGGGCACAGTGGTGGACGCGGGCCCCGGGCACAGTGGTGGACGCGGGCCCCGGGCACAGTGGTGGACGCGGGCCCCGGGCACAGTGGTGGACGCGGGCCCTGGGTACAGTGGTGGGCGCGGGCCCTGGGCACAGTGGTGGGCGCGGGCCCTGGGCACAGTGGTGGACGCGGGCCCGGGCACAGTGGTGGGCGCGGGCCCCGGGCACAGTGGTGGGCGAGGGCCCCGGGCACAGTGGTGGACGCGGGCCCCGGGCACAGTGGTGGACGCGGGCCCCGG
Organism: Allobates femoralis; assembly: GCA_033576535.1. Lineage (NCBI taxonomy): Eukaryota > Metazoa > Chordata > Amphibia > Anura > Aromobatidae > Allobates > Allobates femoralis. The sequence goes on from JARQOC010000011.1 coordinate 684,889, forward strand.
GCACAGTGGTGGGCGCGGGCCCCGGGCACAGTGGTGGGCGCGGGCCCCGGGCACAGTGGTGGGCGCGGGCCCCGGGCACAGTGGTGGGCGCGGGCCCCGGGCACAGTGGTGGACGCGGGCCCTGGGCACAGTGGTGGACGCGGGCCCTGGGCACAGTGGTGGACGCGGGCCCCGGGCACAGTGGTGGACGCGGGCCCTGGGCACAGTGGTGGACGCGGGCCCTGGGCACAGTGGTGGACGCGGGCCCCGGGCACAGTGGTGGACGCGGGCCCCGGGCACAGTGGTGGACGCGGGCCCCGGGCACAGTGGTGGACGCGGGCCCCGGGCACAGTGGTGGACGCGGGCCCTAGCACAAACTGTTTGGATATGTGTTGCTGCCATCAGTTTCTGAGGTATTTTAAGGTCATTCTTAAAATGAAATGGAAAAATGTCCATCGTTCAACTACTGTTCTGTTCTGTGATAAATATGATAAGAGGTTTCCAGATCCTCGCAATCTTTTTCCCTTTACATCTTACATCCACTTTTTGGAACTAGGGTTGTATTTAGCAGTGGATATACAGGATCCTCCGGGGTTATGTGCGGTGATTCGTCCTGAAGAAGGTGAATGAGTTTGACATGGGACATTTGGGCACTGATTGTTCCTTATCTTTCCCGCAGCCTCGGCCTTCTCGGAGCGTTACCTTGGTATGCCATCTTCAGAGGACAACACATATCAGGTAGAGAATTATACTGTGGATCCCTGAACGCAGAGCGGGAGCTGGGGGTCACTCATAACACCTTATGCATTTAATAACAATGGGCTTTGGAAATATCATGTTGCATTTGTTCCCCTCACCGAGGGCAGATATCAGAATGTTGTATTGTACTCTCTGGTGTGTTCTAGGCCTCCAGCGTCCTACACAACATCCATGGCTTCAGAGTGAAGAACCTGTTACTGGTCCATGGCATGGCAGATGGTGAGCGGAGGAAAATTCTACATGTTATAATCAGGTCAGGTCCAACCAAAGAGCCCAGCAGCAAATCATTAATGATCGGATCCTACGAGGGTCCGAGAGCCCAGCAAATCATTAATGATCAGATCCTACGAGGGTCCGAGAGTCCAGCGTGTGATTAATGATCAGATCCTACGAGGGTCCGAGATCCCAGCACATGATTAATGATCAGATCCTACGAGGGTCCGAGAGCCCAGCGTGTGATTAATGATCAGATCCTACGAGGGTCCGAGAGCCCAGCGTGTTATTAATGATCAGATCCTACGAGGGTCCGAGAGCCCAGCGCGTGATTAATGATCAGATCCTACGAGGGTCCGAGAGCCCAGCGTGTGATTAATGATCATATCCTACGAGGGTCCGAGAGCCCAGCGTGTGATTAATGATCAGATCCTACGAGGGTCCGAGAGCCCAGCGTGTGATTAATGATCAGATCCTACGAGGGTCCGAGAGCCCAGCGTGTGATTAATGATCAGATCCTACGAGGGTCCGAGAGCCCAGCGCGTGATTAATGATCAGATCCTACGAGGGTCCGAGAGCCAGCATGTGATTAATGATCAGATCCTACGAGGGTCCGATAGCCCAGCGCGTGATTAATGATCAGATCCTACGAGGGTCCGAGAGCCCAGCGTGTGATTAATGATCAGATCCTACGAGGGTCCGAGAGCCCAGCGTGTGATTAATGATCAGATCCTACGAGGGTCCGAGAGCCCAGCGTGTGATTAATGATCAGATCCTACGAGGGTCCGAGAGCCCAGCGTGTGATTAATGATCAGATCCTACGAGGGTCCGAGAGCCCAGCGTGTGATTAATGATCAGATCCTACGAGGGTCCGAGAGCCCAGCGTGTGATTAATGATCAGATCCTACGAGGGTCCGAGAGCCCAGCGCGTGATTAATGATCAGATCCTACAAGGATCCGAGAGCCCAGCGTGTGATTAATGATCAGATCCTACGAGGGTCCGAGAGCCCAGCGTGTGATTAATGATCAGATCCTACGAGGGTCCGAGAGCCCAGCGTGTGATTAATGATCAGATCCTACAAGGATCCGAGAGCCCAGCGTGTGATTAATGATCACATCCTACGAGGGTCCGAGAGCTGAGCGTGTGATTAATGATCAGATCCTACGAGGGTCCGAGAGCCCAGCGTGTGATTAATGATCAGATCCTACGAGGGTCCGAGAGCCCAGCGTGTGATTAATGATCAGATCCTACGAGGGTCCGAGAGCCCAGCGTGTGATTAATGATCAGATCCTACAAGGATCCGAGACCCCAGCGTGTGATTAATGATCACATCCTACGAGGGTCCGAGAGCTGAGCGTGTGATTAATGATCAGATCCTACGAGGGTCCGAGGGCCCAGCGCATGATCAATGATCAGATCCTACGATGGTCCGAGAGCCCAGCGTGTGATTAATGATCAGATCCTACGAGGCTCCGAGAGCCCAGCGTGTGATTAATGATCAGATCCTACGAGGGTCCGAGAGCCCAGCGTGTGATTAATGATCAGATCCTACGAGGGTCCGAGAGCCCAGCGTGTGATTAATGATCAGATCCTACGAGGGTCCGAGAGCCCAGCGTGTGATTAATGATCAGATCCTACGAGGGTCCGAGAGCTCAGCGTGTGATTAATGATCAGATCCTACGAGGGTCCGAGAGCCCAGCGTGTGATTAATGATTAGATCCTACGAGGGTCCGAGAGCCCAGCGTGTGATTAATGATCAGATCCTACGAGGGTCCGAGAGCCCAGCGTGTGATTAATGATCAGATCCTACGAGGGTCCGAGAGCCTAGCGCGTGATTAATGATTAGATCCTACGAGGGTCCGAGAGCCCAGCGTGTGATTAATGATCAGATCCTACGAGGGTCCGAGAGCTCAGCGCGTGATTAATGATCAGATCCTACGAGGGTCCGAGAGCCCAGCGTGTGATTAATGATCAGACCTACGAGGGTCCGAGAGCCCAGCGTGTGATTAATGATCACATCCTACGAGGGTCCGAGAGCTGAGCGTGTGATTAATGATCAGATCCTACAAGGGTCCGAGAGCCCAGCGTGTGATTAATGATCAGACCCTACGAGGGTCCGAGAGCCCAGCGTGTGATTAATGATCAGATCCTACGAGGGTCCGAGGGCCCAGCGCATGGTCAATGATCAGATCCTACGATGGTCCGAGAGCCAGCGTGTGATTAATGATCAGATCCTACGAGGCTCCGAGAGCCCAGCGTGTGATTAATGATCAGATTCTACGAGGGTCCGAGAGCCTAGCGTGTGATTAATGATCAGATCCTACGAGGGTCCGAGAGCCCAGCGTGTGATTAATGATCAGATCCTACGAGGGTCCGAGAGCCCAGCGTGTGATTAATGATCAGATCCTACGAGGGTCCGAGAGCCTAGCGTGTGATTAATGATCAGATCCTACGAGGGTCCGAGAGCCCAGCGTGTGATTAATGATCAGATCCTACGAGGGTCCGAGAGCCCAGCGCGTGATTAATGATTAGATCCTACGAGGGTCCGAGAGCCCAGCGTGTAATTAATGATCACATCCTACGAGGGTCCGAGAGCTCAGCGTGTGATTAATGATCACATCCTACGAGGGTCCGAGAGCCCAGCGCGTGATTAATGATCAGATCCTACGAGGGTCCGAGAGCCAGCGTGTGATTAATGATCAGATCCTACGAGGGTCCGAGAGCCCAGCGTGTGATTAATGATCACATCCTACGAGGGTCCGAGAGCCCAGCGTGTGATTAATGATCAGATCCTACGAGGGTCCGAGAGCCCAGCGTGTGATTAATGATCAGATCCTACGAGGGTCCGAGAGCCCAGCGTGTGATTAATGATCAGATCCTACGAGGGTCCGAGAGCCCAGCGTGTGATTAATGATCAGATCCTACGAGGGTCCGAGAGCCCAGCGTGTGATTAATGATCACATCCTACGAGGGTCCGAGAGCCCAGCGTGTGATTAATGATCACATCCTACGAGGGTCCGAGAGCCCAGCGTGTGATTAATGATCAGATCCTACGAGGGTCCGAGAGCCCAGCGTGTGATTAATGATCAGATCCTACGAGGGTCCGAGAGCCCAGCGTATGATTAATGATCAGATCCTACGAGGGTCCGAGAGCCCAGCGTGTGATTAATGATCAGATCCTACGAGGGTCCGAGAGCCCAGCGTGTGATTAATAATCAGATCCTACGAGGGTCCGAGAGCCCAGCGTGTGATTAATGATCACATCCTACGAGGGTCCGAGAACCCAGCGTGTGATTAATGATCAGATCCTACGAGGGTCCGAGAACCCAGCGTGTGATTAATGATCAGATCCTACGAGGGTCCGAGAGCTCAGCACGTAATTAATGATCAGATCCTACGAGGGTCCGAGAGCCCAGCGCGTGATTAATGATCAGATCCTACGAGGGTCCGAGAGCCCAGCGTGTGATTAATGATCAGATCCTACGAGGGTCCGAGAGCCCAGCGCGTGATTAATGATCAGATCCTACGAGGGTCCGAGAGCCCAGCGTGTGATTAATGATCAAATCCTACGAGGGTCCGAGAGCCCAGCAAATCATTAATGATCAGATCCTACGAGGGTCCGAGAGCTCAGCGCGTGATTAATGATCAGATCCTACGAGGGTCCGAGAGTCCAGCGTGTGATTAATGATTAGATCCTACGAGGGTCCGAGAGCCCAGCGTGTGATTAATGATCAGATCCTACGAGGGTCCGAGAGCCCAGCGTGTGATTAATGATCAGATCCTACGAGGGACCGAGAGCCCAGCGTGTGATTAATGATTAGATCCTACGAGGGTCCGAGAGTCCAGCGTGTGATTAATGATCAGATCCTACGAGGGTCCGAGAGCCCAGCATGTGATTAATGATCAGATCCTACGAGGGTCCGAGAGCCCAGCGCGTGATTAATGATCAGATCCTACGAGGGTCCGAGAGTCCAGCGTGTGATTAATGATCAGATCCTACGAGGGTCCGAGAGCCCAGCGTGTGATTAATGATCAGATCCTACGAGGGTCCGAGAGCCCAGCGTGTGATTAATGATCAGATCCTACGAGGGTCCGAGAGCCTAGCGCGTGATTAATGATCAGATCCTACGAGGGTCCGAGAGCCCAGCGTGTGATTAATGATCAGATCCTACGAGGGTCCGAGAGCCCAGCGTGTGATTAATGATCAGATCCTACGAGGGTCCGAGAGCCCAGCGTGTGATTAATGATCAGATCCTACGAGGGTCCGAGAGCCCAGCGCGTGATTAATGATCAGATCCTACGAGGGTCGAGAGCCTAGCGCGTGATTAATGATCAGATCCTACGAGGGTCCGAGAGCCCAGCGCGTGATTAATGATCAGATCCTACGAGGGTCCGAGAGCCCAGCGTGTGATTAATGATCAGATCCTACGAGGGTCCGAGAGCCCAGCGTGTGATTAATGATCAGATCCTACGAGGGTCCGAGAGCCCAGCGTGTGATTAATGATCAGATCCTACGAGGGTCCGAGAGCCCAGTGTGTGATTAATGATCAGATCCTACGAGGGTCCGAGAGCCCAGCGTGTGATTAATGATCAGATCCTACGAGGGTCCGAGAGCCCAGCGTGTGATTAATGATCAGATCCTACGAGGGTCCGAGAGCCCAGCGTGTGATTAATGATCAGATCCTACGAGGGTCCGAGAGCCCAGCGTGTGATTAATGATCAGATCCTACGAGGGTCCGAGAGCCCAGCGTGTGATTAATGATCAGATCCTACGAGGGTCCGAGAGCCCAGCGTGTGATTAATGATCACATCCTACGAGGGTCCTGGGGGTGAATAATGAATAGTGTTATTAGCGCCCGCTCTGTCCTGGGGATGGGGTCAGGTCGGGGTGGGATTAGCGGTTGGGGGTTGGATAAATGTTTGTTTGGGACCTTCTGCTTCTTGTTACTGATTTTTATGTTTCTTTAGCTAAAGTTCATTTCCAGCATTCAGCAGAACTGATCAGACAGCTGATTAAGGTCGGGGTGAACCACACGGTCCAGGTGAGACCCCGGCACCTGCTACACTTTACACCGAGTCTATTTCTATTACAAGTTTGTTATTGTGTTGTACATGGTGAGGATGATGAAGGTTGTGGTGATGAAGAACATGACACTTCCTAAATCTGCAGCACAAGACATTTTTGGCAACAGTTTAGGGAAGACCCTTCTCTGTTCCCCATGACGGAGCCCAGAGCACAAGCTCCATAGAGAGACGGAGGGGGGAGAACATGTTGGCTGTACAGAGCCCATACCACAGCCCCATCTGACACTACAGAGCCCAGACCTCAGCCCCATCCAACACCACAGAGCCCGGACCTCAGCCCCATCCAACACCACAGAGCCCGGACCCCAGCCCCTTCCAACACCACAGAGCCCAGACCTCAGCCCCATCCACCACCACAGAGCCTGGACCTCAGCCCCATCCAATACTACAGAGCCCGGACCCCAGCCTCATCCAACACCACAGAGCCCAGACCTCAGCCCCATCCGACACCACAGAGCCCTGACCTCAGCCCCATCCAACACCACAGAGCCCGGACCTCAGCCCCATCCAACACCACAGAGCCCAGACCTCAGCCCCATCCAACACCACAGAGCCCGGACCTCAGCCCCATCCAACACCACAGAGCCCGGACCCAGCCCCATCCAACACCGCAGAGCCCGGACCCCAGCCCCATCCAACACTACAGAACCCGCGACCTCAGCCCCATCCGACATCAGAGCCCAGACCTCAGCCCCATCCAACACCACAGAGCCCACAGCCCCATCCACACCACAGAGCCCGGACCTCAGCCCCATCCAACACCACAGACCGGACCTCAGCCTCATCCGAACACAGAGCCCGGACCTCAGCCCCATCCAACACCACAGACCCCGGACCCAGCCCCATCCAACACCACAGAGCCGGACCTCAGCCCATCCAACACCACAGAGCCTGGACCCAGCCCCATCCAACACCACAGAGCCCGGACCTCAGCCCCATCCAACACCACAGAGCCCGGACCCCAGCCCCATCCAACACCACAGAGCCTGGACCTCAGCCCCATCCAATACTACAGAGCCTGGACCTCAGCCCATCCAACACCACAGAGCCCGGACCTCAGCCCCATCCAACACACAGAATCCGACCTAGCCCATCCAACACCACAAGCCTGGACCTCAGCCTCATCCAACACCACAGAAGCCCGGACCTCAGCCCCATCCAACACACAGAGCCCAGACCCAGCCCCATCCAACACCACAGAGCCAGACCCCAGCCCATCCAACACCAAGAGTCTGGACCCAGCCCCATCCAACACTAGAGAACCGGACCTCAGCCCCATCTGACATCAGAGCCCAGACTCAGCCCCATCCAACACCACAGAGCCCACCATCCACCACACGCCGACCTCAGCCCATCCAACACTACAGAACCCGGACCTCAGCCCATCCGACATCAGAGCCTGGACCTCAGCCCCATCCAACACACACCCAGACCCGACCATCCAACACCCAGCCAGACTCAGCCCATCAACCCCACAGAGCCCAGACCTCAGCCTCATCCATTACCACAGAGCCTGGACCCCAGCCCCATCCGACACCACAGAGCCCGGACCTCAGCCCCATCCAACATCACAGAGCCCGGACCACAGCCCCATCCAACACCACAGAGCCCAGACCTCAGCCCCATCCAACACCACAGAGCCCAGACCCCAGCCCCATCCAACACCACAGAGCCAGACCCCAGCCCATCCAACAACACACGCCGGACCTCAGCCCATCCAATACCACAGAGTCTGACCCCAGCCCCATCCAACACTACAGAACCGCTCAGCCCATCAACACCACAGAGCCCAGCCCATCCAACACACAGAGCCCGACCTCAGACCCATCCAACACCACAGAGCCCAGACCTCAGCCCCATCCAACACCACAGAGCCCAGACCTCAGCCTCATCCAACACTACAGAGCCCGGACCTCAGCCCCATCCAACACCACAGAGCCCGGACCTCAGCCCCAACCAACACTACAGAGCCCAGACCTCAGCCCCATCCAACACCACAGAGCCCAGACCCCAGCCCCATCCAACACCACAGAGCCCGGACCTCAGCCCCATCCAATACCACAGAGTCTGGACCCCAGCCCCATCCAACACTACAGAACCCGGACCTCAGCCCCATCCAACACCACAGAGCCCGGACCACAGCCCCATCCAACACCACAGAGCCCGGACCTCAGCCCCATCCAACATCACAGAGCCTGGACCTCAGCCCCATCCAACACCACAGAGCCTGGACCTCAGCCCCTTCCAACACCACAGAGCCCAGACCCCAGCCCCATCCAACACCACAGAGCCCGGACCCCAGCCCCATCCAACACCACAGAGCCTGGACCTCAGCCCCATCCAATACTACAGAGCCTGGACCTCAGACCCATCCAACACCACAGAGCCCAGACCTCAGCCCCATCCAACACCACAGAGCCCGGACCTCAGCCCCATCCAACACCACAGAGCCCAGACCCCAGCCCCATCCAACACCACAGAGCCCAGACCTCAGCCTCATCCAACACTACAGAGCCCGGACCTCAGCCCCAACCAACATCACAGATCTCTCGGTGCTGTCTCTCTCTCTCTGTGCAGTCTCTCTCTCGGTGCTGTCTGTCTCTCGGTGCTGTCTGTCTCTCAGTGCGCAGTCTCTCTCTCTGTGCGCAGTCTCTCTCTCTGTGCGCAGTCTCTCTCTCTGTGCTGTCTCTCTCACTTCGCAGTCTCTCTCGGTGCTGTCTCTCTCTCGGTGCTGTCTCTCTCTCTGCACTCTATCTCTGTGTTCTCTCTGTGCTCTCTCTGTGCTTTCTCTCTCTCTGCGTGGTCTCTCTCTCTGCGCTCTCTCTCTGCACTCGCTCTCTCTGCAATTGCTCTGCACTCGCTCTCTCTGCGCAGTCTCTCAGTGCTGTCTCTCTCTCTGCGCAGCCTCTCTCTCGGCATGCTCTCTCTGCGCTCTGTCTGTGCTCTCTGTCTGCGCTTTCTGCACTCTCTCGCTCTCTCTGCACTCGCTCTCTCTGCACTCGCTCTCTCTGCGCAGTCTCTCAGTGCTGTCTCTCTCTGCGCAGTCTCTCTCTCGGCATGCTCTCTCTGCGCTCTGTCTGCGCTTTCTGCACTCTCTCGCTCTCTGTGCTCTCTCTGCACTCTCTGTGCTCTTTCTCTGTGCTCTCTCTGTGCGCTCTCTCTGTGCTCTCTCTGCTGTCTCTCTGCGCTCTCTCTGCTCTTTCTGTACTCTGTGCGCTCTCTCTGCTCTCTCTCTGCACTCTTTGTGCTCTCTCTGCACTCTGTGATCTCTCTCTGCGCTCTCTGCTCTTTCTGCACTCTGTGCGCTCTCTCTGCTCTCTCTCTCTGCACTCTCTCTGCGCTCTCTTTCTCTCTGCGCTGTCTGTGCTCTGTCTGCGCTTTCTGTGCTCTCTCTACGCGCTCTGTCTGTGCTCTATATGCACTTTCTGCGCTCTCTCTCTGCACTCTCTTTGCTCTCTCTGTGATCTCTCTCAGCTCGCTCTCTTTCTTTGCGTTCTCTCTCTCTGATCTCTCTTTCTGCGCGCGCACTCTGCGCGCGCTCTCTTTCTCTATGCGCTCTCTCTGCTCTCTCTCTCTCTCTCTCTACGCCCTCTCTGTGCGCTCTCTGCTCTTGCTCTGTCAGTGCTGTCTCTGTCTAAGTGCTGTCTCTCTGCGCTCTCACTCTCTCTTTCTCTCTGCGCTCTCACTCTTTCTCTCTGCGCTCTCTCACTCTTTCTCTCTGTGCTCCCTGCGCTCTCTCACTCTGCGCTGTCTCACTCTGCGCTGTCTCACTCTGCGCTGTCTCACTCTGCGCTGTCTCACTCTGCGCTCTCTTGGTGCTGTCTCTCTGCGCTCTTTCTCTGCGCTCTCTCTGTGCGCTCTCTCTGTGCGCGCTCTCTCTCTCTGCGCGTGCTCTCTCTCTCTTCGCTCTCTCTGTGCTCTGTCTCTCTCTGTGCTCTCTGCACTCTCTCAGTGCTCTCTCTCTGTGCTCTCTCTACACTCTCTCTGTGCGCTCTCTGTGCGCTTGCTCTCTCTCAGTGCTGTCTCTGTCCCAGTGCTGTCTCTCTGCGCTCTCTCTCTGCGCTTTCTCTCTCTCTCTGCGCTCTCTCTGCGCTTTCTCTCTCTCTCTGCGCTCTCTCTCTGTGCGCTCTCTCTCTGTGCGCTCTCTCTCTGTGCGCTCTCTCTCTGCGCTCTCTCTCCCTCTGCGCTCTCTCTCTCTCTCTGCGCTCGCTCTCTCTGTGCGCTCTCTCTCTCTCTGCGCTCTCTCTCTGTGCGCTCTCTGTGCTCTCTCTCTGCGCTTTCTCTCTCTCTCTGCGCTCTCTCTGCGCTTTCTCTCTCTCTCTGCGCTCTCTCTCTGTGCGCTCTCTCTCTGTGCGCTCTCTCTCTGTGCGCTCTCTCTCCCTCTGCGCTCTCTCTCTCTCTCTGCGCTCGCGCTCTCTGTGCGCTCTCTCTCTCTCTGCGCTCTCTCTCTGTGCTCTCTCTGTGCTCTCTCTCTGCGCTTTCTCTCTCTCTCTGCGTTCTCTCTCTGCGCTCTCTCTCTCTGCGCTCTCTCTCTGCGCTCTCTCTGCGCTCTCTCTGTGCGCTCTGACCTCACTCTCCCCTTATCCTCTCCTTGTCTCCTGCAGATCTATCCTGATGAAGGTCACCAGATGATGTCGGAGAAGAACCTCCTGCACCTGTACCGGACGCTGCTGCGCTTCTTCAGTGACTGCTCGCAGGGGGAGGCGCTGGTGGTGGCACCGGAGCTGGAGGAGGAGGATGAATGAGGGGAGCTCAGGCTTTGTAGTCACTGAGGACTTCTATAGGACATGTACAGGGGTTGGCGCTTTTCCAGGGGTTTGGATACGATTAGTGTAGTGCATGTTCTCTTCGGTTCCTTCACTTTTCCTCCTTTTCTTCCTCTCATCCAGCGACTTCTTCAGGTTTTTCTTCTGACAGATCTCGGCCCTTTGTTACTTTTGCTGCGGTCGGACTCTTTTCTGGTCCAGGGGGCGGCACTTTGGATTTTACCTTTCTATCTCTCCCTTGGATCTTCGTCTTCTATTTTTTGGGCTTTGTTGGAGATGAAGTCCCAGAACTGGCGGCGGTGAAGACGATGAGTGTTGACTTGTCTGATTGGTTTCATATCTAATTTACTTTATCATGTAAATTTCTCACTTGTAAATATGAAAACATCAATATTAAATTATGGTTTCCTAGAAATGTCTGCCCTCTGTGTGCCCTCTGTGTGCTCTCTGTGTGCTCTCTGTCTGCCTTCTGTTGGCCCTCTGTGTGCCCTCTGTGTGCTCTCTGTGTGCCTTCTGTTGGCCCTCTGTGTGCCTTCTGTTGGCCCTCTGTGTGCCTTCTGTTGGCCCTCTGTGTGCTCTCTGTGTGCCTTCTGTTGGCCCTCTGTGTTCTCTCTGTGTGTCCTCTGTGTGCCTTCTGTTGGCCCTCTGTGTGCTCTCTGTGTGCCTTCTGTGTGCCCTCTGTGTGCCCTTTGTGTGCTCTCTGTCTGCCTTCTGTGGGCCCTCTGTGTGCTCTCTGTGTGCCCCCTGTGTGCCTTCTGTTGGCCCTCTGTGTGCTCTCTGTCTGCCCCCTGTGTGCTCTCTGTGTGCCCTCTGTGTGCTCTCTGTGTGCCCTCTGTGTGCCCTCTGTCTGCCCTTTGTGTGCTCTCTGTCTTCCCCCTGTGTGCCCTGTATGTGCCCTCTGTGTGCTCTTGTCTGTCTTCTGTGTGCCCTCTGTGTTCCCTTTGTGTTCTCCCTGTCTGCCCCCCTGTGCCCTCTGTGTGCTCTCTGTCTGCCCTCTCAGTGCACTGCATGTGCACTCTATGTCCACCGTGAAGGACCAGCTAAGGCTCATCTATTGCAGACTCACGAGCGTAGGAACAGGGGCTGGTTTATGGTGCATTCACGGGGACAGGGTAAACAGTTCTGGTAGAAGGTAGTAACTGAGACACCTGACCAGCACCTACAGCAACACCTCATGGAACTCTGACCAGCACCGACACCCCTCCTGGACCAATGGCCAACACCCACACCCCTCCTGGACCAATGGCCAACACCCACACCCCTCCTGGAACCCTGACCAGCACCCACACCCCTCCTGGAACCCTGACCAGCACCGACTTAGACATCTGTCCTGGAACCCTGACCAACACCCACACTCCTCCTGGAGCCCTGGCCAGCACCGACATTGACACCCCTCTGGAAAGCCTGACCAGAACAGTCATTCCTCCTGGAACGATGGTCAACACTGACACCCTTCCTGGAACGATGGCTGATGCAGACACCTCTCCTTAAACCCTGACCAGCACCAACAACAACGTCCCTCCGGGAACCCTGTCCAGCAGCGATATTGACACCCATCCTGGGATCCTTGGTATTATTTGATTACCTTTTGGGTGTATATAGATCGACAGGTATATAAATATAGTAATAAAAATATGAAATATAAATATACACCACTACTCTGTGTAGAAATCACACTGTAGTTTATTAGTAAATGGATTACATAAAACGAGTTGAAATCCTGTGTCCAGGTTTGACTCTGGGCCTTGAGGTCGTTTCTGTGTCTTCGGTTTCTGGATGGTTTTCTCTTTTCTTTTCTAGAGAAGGATGAAAAATCCCCTATTATTATACTTGTCTTTCGTTTCTTCAACCAGTTTCGGTTTTACACCCTGCTAGGACCCTCACACTGTGATCAGGCATCTACAGGACACTTCTATACCCTGCTAGGACCCTCACGCTGTGATCAGGCATCTACAGGACACCTCTACACCCTGCTAGGACCCTCACACTGCGATCAGGCATCTACAGGACACCTCTACACCCTGCTAGGACCCTCACACTGCGATCAGGCATCTACAGGACACCTCTATACCCTGCTAGGACCCTCACACTGCGATCAGGCATCTACAGGACACCTCAACACCCTGCTAGGACCCTCACACTGCAATCAGGCATACACAGGACACCTCTATACCCTGCTAGGACCCTCACAGTGTGATCAGGCATACACAGGACACCTCTATACCCTGCTAGGACCCTCACAGTGCGATCAGGCATACACAGGACACCTCTATACCCTGCTAGGACCCTCACGCTGTGATCAGGCATCTACAGGACACCTCTATACCCTGCTAGGACCCTCACAGTGTGATCAGGCATCTACAGAACACCTCTATACCCTGCTAGGACCCTCACACTGCGATCAGGCATCTACAGGACACCTCTATACCCTGCTAGGACCCTCACGCTGTGATCAGGCATCTACAGGACACCTCTACACCCTGCTAGGACCCTCACAGTGTGATCAGGCATCTACAGGACACCTCTACACCCTGCTAGGACCCTCACACTGCGATCAGGCATCTACAGGACACCTCTACACCCTGCTAGGACCCTCACACTGATCAGGCATCTATAGGACACCTCTATACCCTGCTAGGACCCTCACACTGCGATCAGGCATCTACAGGACACCTCTATACCCTGCTAGGACCCTCACAGTGTGATCAGGCATCTACAGGACACCTCTATACTCTGCTAGGACCCTCACACTGTGATCAGGCATCTACAGGACACCTCTACACCCTGCTAGGACCCTCACACTGCGATCAGGCATCTACAGGACACCTCTATACCCTGCTAGGACCCTCACACTGTGATCAGGCATCTACAGGACACCTCTATACCCTGCTAGGACCCTCACACTGTGATCAGGCATCTACAGGACACCTCTATAACCTGCTAGGACCCTCACACTGCGATCAGGCATCTACAGGACACCTCTATACTCTGCTAGGACCCTCACACTGCGATCAGGCATACACAGGACACCTCTATACCCTGCTAGGACCCTCACACTGCGATCAGGCATCTACAGGACACTTCTATACCCTGCTAGGACCCTCACACTGTGATCAGGCATCTACAGGACACCTCTATACCCTGCTAGGACCCTCACACTGCGATCAGGCATCTACAGGACACCTCTACACCCTGCTAGGACCCTCACACTGCGATCAGGCATACACAGGACACCTCTATACCCTGCTAGGACCCTCACACTGCGATCAGGCATCTACAGGACACCTCTATACCCTGCTAGGACCCTCACAATGTGATCAGGCATCAACAGGACACCTCTACACCCTGCTAGGACCCTCACACTGTGATCAGGCATCTACAGGACACCTCTATACCCTGCTAGGACCCTCACACTGTGATCAGGCATCTACAGGACACCTCTACACCCTGCTAGGACCCTCACACTGTGATCAGGCATCTACAGGACACCTCTATACCCTGCTAGGACCCTCACAGTGCGATCAGGCATCTACAGGACACCTCTATACCCTGCTAGGACCCTCACACTGCGATCAGGCATCTACAGGACACCTCTATACCCTGCTAGGACCCTCACACTGCGATCAGGCATCTACAGGACACCTCTGTACCCTGCTAGGACCCTCACTGTGTGATCAGGCATCTACAGGACACCTCTACACCCTGCTAGGACCCTCACACTGTGATCAGGCATCTACAGGACACCTCTATACCCTGCTAGGACCCTCACGCTGTGATCAGGCATCTACAGGACACCTCTACACCCTGCTAGGACCCTCACACTGCGATCAGGCATCTACAGGACACCTCAACACCCTGCTAGGACCCTCACACTGTGATCAGGCATCTACAGGACACCTCTATACCCTGCTAGGACCCTCACACTGCGATCAGGCATCTACAGGACACCTCTGTACCCTGCTAGGACCCTCACTGTGTGATCAGGCATACACGAGACAGCGCTCTCACTCGTCAGGTCCCCGCTATCACTGACGTCACTTCCGGCTCGCACACGTGCAGGATGGCGGATCTGCAGATGAAGCTGCTGCGGAGGAAACTGCAGAAGAGAAACGAGAAAATCCGGAAAAGAAACAAGAAGAGAAAAGGAGAAGGTGAGAAAAAGAGAGACACCGGGGGGAGGGAGAGAGAGAGAGACCGGGGGAGAGAGAGAGAGAGAGAGAGAGAGACACCGGGGGAGAGAGAGAGAGACACCGGGGGAGAGAGAGAGAGAGAGAGAGACACCGGGGGGAGGGAGAGAGACACCGGGGAGAGAGAGAGAGAGACACCGGGGAGAGAGAGACACCGGGGAGAGAGAGAGAGAGACACCGGGGAGAGAGAGAGAGACACCGGGGGAGAGAGAGAGACCGGGGAGAGAGAGGAGACACCGGGGGAGAGAGAGAGACACCGGGGGGGGAGAAAGAGACACCGGGGGGAGAGAGAGAGAGACACCGGGGGAGAGAGAGAGAGACACCGGGGGAGAGAGAGAGAACACGGGGGAGGAGAGAGACACCGGGGAGAGAGAGAGCACGGGAGAGAGACCGGGGGAGAGAGAGAGACACCGGGGAGAGAGACACGGGGGGAGAGAGAGAGAGACACCGGGGGGGAGAGAGAGAGACACGGGGGAGAGAGAGAGACACGGGGGAGAGAGAGAGACACGGGGGGAGAGAGAGAGCCGGGGAGAAGGCGGGGAGAGAGAGAGAGACACGGGGAGAGAGAGAGAGAGACCGGGGGGGGGGGGAGAGAGAGAGAGACACGGGGGAGAGAGAGAGGAGACACGGGGGGGAGAGAGAGAGAGAACACGGGGGAGAGAGAGAGAGACACCGGGGGGAGAGAGAGAGACACCGGGGAGGAGAGGGACACGGGGGAGAGAGAGAGAGGAGACACCGGGGGGAGAGAGAGAGAGAGACACGGGGGAGAGAGAGAGAGAGAGACACGGGGGGAGAGAGAGGGAGACACCGGGGGGAGAGAGGGAGGGGGGGAGAGAGAGAGAGACACGGGGGGAGAGAGAGAGAGACACGGGGGGGGGAGAGAGAGAGACACCGGGGGGGAGAGAGAGAGACACCGGGGGGAGAGAGAGAGAGAGACACGGGGAGAGAGAGAGAGAGGACACGGGGGGGAGAGAGAGAGAGAACGGGAGAGAGAGAGACACGGGGGGGAGAGAGAGAGAGGAGACACGGGGGAGGAGAGAGAGAGAGGAGACACGGGGGGGAGAGGAGACACGGGGGAGAGAGAGAGAGAGGAGACACGGGGAGAGAGAGAGAGGAGACACGGGGGGGGGGGGGGAGAGAGAGGAGACACGGGGAGGGAGAGAGAGGAACCGGGGGAGAGAGAGAGAGACACGGGGAGAGAGAGAGAGAGACACGGGGGAGGAGAGGAGAGACACCGGGGGAGAGAGAGGAGACACGGGGAGGAGAGAGAGAGAGACACGGGGGGAGAGAGGAGAGAGGAGACACCGGGGGAGAGGGAGAGAGAGGGACACGGGGGGAGAGGAGAGAGAGACACGGGGGGGAGAGAGAGAGGGCACGGGGGGAGAGAGAGGAGAGGAGACACGGGGGAGAGAGAGAGAGAGAGACACGGGGGAGGAGAGAGAGAGAGACACGGGGGGAGAGAGAGAGACACGGGGGAGAGAGAGAGAGACAGGGGGGAGAGAGAGAGAACGGGGGGGAGAGAGAGAGAGACACGGGGGAGAGAGAGAGACGGGGAGAGAGAGAGCACGGGGAGAGAGGAGAGAACACGGGGGGAGAGAGAGAGAGACACGGGGGAGAGAGAGAGAGACACGGGGGGAGAGAGAGGAGAGACCGGGGGAGAGGAGAGAGAGACACGGGGGGAGAGAGAGAGAGACACGGGGGAGAGGAGAGAGAACGGGGGGGAGAGGAGAGGGGGGAGGGGGGGGGGGGGGGAGGGAGGAGAGGAGACACGGGGGGGGAGAGAGAGCGGGGGGGAGAGGAGAGACACGGGGGGGAGAGAGAGAGAGACACGGGGGAGAGAGAGAGAGAGACACGGGGGGGGGAGAGAGACACGGGGGGGAGAGAGGAGACACGGGGAGAGAGAGGAGAGACACGGGGGGGGGGAGAGAGAGAGAGGAGACACGGGGGAGAGAGAGACACACGGGGGGGAGGAGAGAGAGAGACACTGGGGGGGGGGAGAGAGAGAGACACTGGGGGGGGGGAGAGAGAGACACTGGGGGGGGGGGAGAGAGAGACACTGGGGGGGGGGAGAGAGAGAGACACTGGGGGGGGGAGGAGAGAGAGAGAGAGACACTGGGGGGGGGGGAGAGAGACACTGGGGGGGGGAGAGAGACACTGGGGGGGGGAGAGAGAGAGAGGACACTGGGGGGGGGGAGAGAGAGAGAGACACTGGGGGGGGGAGGAGAGAGACACTGGGGGGGGGGAGGAGAGAGACACTGGGGGGGGGGGAGAGAGAGACACTGGGGGGGGGGGGGGAGAGAGACACTGGGGGGAGGAGAGAGAGAGAGACACTGGGGGGGGGGGGAGAAGAATGGGGGGGGGGGAGAGAGAGGACACTGGGGGGGGGAGAGAGAGACATGGGGGGGGAGAGAGAGAGGAGAGAGACACTGGGGGGGGGAGAGAGAGACACTGGGGGGGAGAGAGAGAGACACTGGGGGGGAGAGAGAGAGAGACACTGGGGGGGAGAGAGAGAGAGACACTGGGGGGGAGAGAGAGACACTGGGGGGGAGAGAGAGACACTGGGGGGGGAGAGAGAGAGAGAGACACTGGGGGGGGGGAGAGAGAGAGAGAGAGACACTGGGGGGGGAGAGAGAGAGAGAGACACTGGGGGGAGAGAGAGACACTGGGGGGAGAGAGAGACACTGGGGGGAGAGAGAGACACTGGGGGGGAGAGAGAGACACTGGGGGGAGAGAGAGACACTGGGGGGAGAGAGAGACACCGGGGGAGAGAGAGAGAGGAGACACCGGGGGGGGGGGGGGAGAGAGAGAGACACTGGGGGGGAGAGAGAGAGAGAGACACGGGGGGGGAGAGAGAGAGAGAGACACGGGGGGGAGAGAGAGAGAGAGAGACACGGGGGGGAGAGAGACACGGGGGGGAGAGAGAGACACGGGGGGGAGAGAGACACCGGGGGAGAGAGACACCGGGGGAGAGAGAGAGAGGAGACACCGGGGGGAGAGAGAGACACCGGGGGGGGGGGGAGAGAGAGAGAGAGACACCGGGGGGGGGGGGGGAGAGAGAGAGAGACACCGGGGGGGGGGGAGAGAGACACCGGGGGGGGAGAGAGTGAGCCACAATGGGGAGGGAGAGAGAGAGACTGTGGGGGGGAGGGAGACACACACACATTGGGGGGAGGGGGGAGAGAGAGAGACGGACAGTCTGGTATACAGTGCAGGTAATAAGTATTTCACCCTCGCTGATTGTGTAGTTTCCCCCTGACACAGACATGAACAGTCTATAATATTAAGGGTCGGGTAATTGTAACAGTGAGAGATAGAAGATCAACAATAAACTCCAGAAATCACATTGTGTAAATGATAGAAATGTATTTGAATTTTGCAGAGAGAAATAAGTATTTGATCCTCTGGTGAACAAGACTTAATACTTGGTGTAAACCCTTGTTGGTGCACAGCAGTCAGACGTTTCTTGTAGTTGATGATGAGGTTTGATGTCAGGAGGGATTTTGCTCCGCTCCTCTGTGCAGATCATCTATAAATCAGTAAGATTTTGGGGCTGTTGCTTGGTAACTCGGAGCTTCAGCTCCTCCATAGGTTTCTATGGGATTAAGGTCTGGACACTGGCGAGGCCACTCCATCACCGTAATGTGCTGTTTTTTGAGCCGCTCCTTTGTTGTCTTGGCTGGATGTTTTGGGTCATTGTGGTGCTGGATGTCCAGCCATTACTCATTGTTAATGTCCTGGTGGAGGGAAGGAGGCTGTCACTCAGGATTGTACGGTACATGGCTCCATCCATTGTCCCATTGATGCGGTGAAGTCGTCCTGTGTCCTTAGCAGAGAAACACCCAAAACATAATGTTCCCCCCGCCATGCCTGACTGTGGGGAGGGTGTTCTTCTGTGGGTCATAGGCAGCATTTCTCTTCCTCCAAACACAGTGAGTTAATGCCAAAGATCTCAATGTTTGTTCCTGTGAGCACAGCACCTTCTCCCAATTATCTCACAATCACCAAGGAGTCATTGGTAACTTCAGACGGGGGCAATGCGCCTTCTGGAGCAGGGGACTGTGCGGCACTGCAGGATTTACTCCATTACGGTGTAATGTGTTACCAATGGTTTTCTTGGTGACAGTGGTCCCAGCTGCCTTGAGATCAGTAACAAGTTCCCCCTGTGTAGATTTAGGCTGTTCTCTCCCCTCCACATGATCCTGGATCCCCTGTGTAGATTTAGGCTGATCTCTCCCCTCCTCATGATCCTGGATCCCCTGTGTAGATTTAGGCTGATCTCTCCCCTCCTCATGATCCTGGATCCCCTGTGTAGATTAGGCTGATCTCTCCCCTCCTCATGATCCTGGATCCTCCTGTGTAGATTTAGGCTGATCTCTCCCCTCCTATGATCCTGGATCTCCCTGTGTAGATTTAGGCTGATCTCTCCCCTCCTCATGATCCTGGATCCCCTGTGTAGATTTAGGTGATCTCTCCCTCCTCATGATCCTGGATCTCCCTGTGTAGATTTAGGCTGATCTCTCCCCTCCTCATGATCCTGGATCCCCCTGTGTAGATTTAGGCTGATCTCTCCCTCCTCATGATCCTGGATCCCCCACAAGGTGAGATGTTACCTGTAGCCCCAGATTGATGTGGACTGACCTCATTGTGTATTTCCTCCATTCTCTCCCTATTGCCCCCACAGTTGTCTCTTCTCCCCAGCTTTGTCTTCCTTATGGTCTTGTAGCACATTCCAGCCTTGTGCAGGTCTAGGATCTTTTCCCTGACATCCTTACACAGCTCTGTGCTCTTCCCATGTTGTAGAGGTTACAGGTGACTGATACATTGTATACAGGAGACAATGTAACACAGCTGTGTGTAATGCAGGAACCAGGAGCCGATAACTGCTCTGTAGGGGCCACAACTCCTAATGGTTGGGAGGGGTCAAATACTTATTTCTCCCACTGTGAAGGTCCGGACTGCAGGTTTCTGTGATCTCTCACTCATCTCATTTATCTGTCTTATCTCAGATGTGGAGGATCGGTGGAGATCAGTGAGGATCTAGTGGATCTGAGCAGTGAGGAGACGTCTGCAGCCGCCATTACTGAAGACACAGAGAAGAGTCCGGAGACTCCTGCAGGCACCAAGAGGAAGAAGAAGAAGCAGCAGCGCGCGTCGGGGCCCGGTGAGTGGGGGGAGGGCATCGGGGCCCGGTGAGTGGGGGGAGGGCGTCGGGGCCCGGTGAGTGGGGGGAGGGCGTCGGGGCCGGTGAGTGGGGGGAGGGCGTCGGGGCCCGGTGAGTGGGGGGTGGGCGTCGGGGCCCGGTGAGTGGGGGGTGGGCGTCGGGGCCCGGTGAGTGGGGGGTGGGCGTCGGGGCCGGTGAGTGGGGGCGTGGGCGTCGGGGCCCGGTGAGTGGGGGGGAGGGCGTCGGGGCCCGGTGAGTGGGGGGTGGGCGTCGGGGCCCGGTGAGTGGGGGGTGGGCGTCGGGGCCCGGTGAGTGGGGGGGAGGGCGTCGGGGCCGGTGAGTGGGGGGAGGGCGTCGGGGCCCGGTGAGTGGGGGGAGGGCGTCGGGGCCCGGTGAGTGGGGGGGAGGGCGTCGGGGCCCGGTGATGTGGGGGGAGGGCGTCGGGGCCCGGTGAGAGGGGGGAGGGAGTCGGGGCCCGGTGAGTGGGGGGTGGGCGTCGGGGCCCGGTGAGTGGGGGGTGGGCGTCGGGGCCCGGTGAGTGGGGGGTGGGCGTCGGGGCCCGGTGAGTGGGGGGTGGGGCGTCGGGGCCGGTGAGTGGGGGGTATGCGTCGGGGCCGGTGAGTGGGGGGTATGCGTCGGGGCCCGGGTGAGTGGGGGGTATGCGTCGGGGCCCGGTGAGTGGGGGGTATGCGTCGGGGCCGGTGAGTGGGGGGTATGCGTCGGGGCCCGGTGAGTGGGGGGTATGCGTCGGGGCCCGGTGAGTGGGGGGTATGCGTCGGGGCCCGGTGAGTGGGGGGAGGGCGTCGGGGCCCGGTGAGTGGGGGGAGGGCGTCGGGGCCGGTGAGTGGGGGGAGGGCGTCGGGGCCCGGTGAGTAGGGGGAGGGCGGCGCCCCTCTGGCGATGTTACTGGCTGCCATCATGTGTATCTGCTGCTATAACGTCACTGCCGCGCCGTCCGTCATGTGACCAATCATCTCCTCATTAGGTGTAAAGAGACCAAAGAATGAAGAAGAGGAGGAGGGCGGTGAGCGGCCCGCAGACGGGTGAGGAGGAGGAAGAGGAGGAGATGGTGAGCGGCCTGGAGACAGGCATGAAGGAGGCAGAGCTGCAGTGAACGACCTGGAGAATGGCGGCGACGAGGAGGAGGAGGAGGAGGTTCTGCCCATGGGACTGACAGGTGAGTGAGCGCAGACCTTACACCCGGCGCTCCACAGACGTGACGCTGTGCGGCCGGTGGTCGCGTGACGCTGTGCGGCCGGTGGTCGCGTGACGCTGTGCGGCCGGTGGTCGCGTGACGCTGTGCGGCCGGTGGTCGCGTGACGCTGTGCGGCCGGTGATCGCGTGACGCTGTGCGGCCGGTGGACACGTGACGCTCCTCCCTTTGTGCTCAGGAGCCTTCGAGGACACGGCGTTCTCCTCCTTGGTTGATCTGGTGAATGAGAACACGCTGAGGGCCGTCACGGAGATGGGATTCACACACATGATGGAGATTCAGCATAAAACCGTCCGACCTCTACTGGAGGGCCGGTGAGTGATGGATGCCTGCGCTCCACCGACAGAGGGACGTGTGCGGGGGGAGGGGGGTGTGTGTGTGGCACGTAGGAGGGGGCGACATTGAAGCACGGTCACCTCTGTGTTTGCTCTTGCAGGGATGTCATGGCCGCCGCTCGCACGGTAGTGGTAAAACTCTCGCCTTCCTCATCCCGGCCATAGAGCTGGTCTACAAGCTGAAGTTTATGCCACGGAACGGTGAGTTGTGATCGGTCTGCAATACTGGAGGACGTTAGAATGGGGAGGTCCTCGCCCCGTCCTCCGGGTGATTGAGGCTGAATGTGAGGCCTCGCCCCGTCCTCCGGGTGATTGGGCCGGGCCGGCTGGTAGGCCTCACCCGTCCTCCGGGTGATTGGGCCGGGCCGGCTGGTAGGCCTCACCCCGTCCTCCGGGTGATTGGGCCGGGCCGGCTGGTAGGCCTCACCCCGTCCTCCGGGTGATTGGGCCGGGCCGGCTGGTAGGCCTCACCCCGTCCTCCGGGTGATTGGGCCGGGCCGGCTGGTAGGCCTCACCCGTCCTCCGGGTGATTGGGCCGGGCCGGCTGGTAGGCCTCACCCCGTCCTTCGGGTGATTGGGCTGGGCCAGCTGGTAGGCCTCACCCCGTCCTCCGGGTGATTGGGCTGGGCCAGCTGGTAGGCCTCACCCCGTCCTCCGGGTGATTGGGCTGGGCCAGCTGGTAGGCCTCACCCGTCCTCGGGTGATTGGGCTGGGCCAGCTGGTAGGCCTCACCTCGTCCTTCGGGTGATTGGGCTGGGCCAGCTGGTAGGCCTCACCCCGTCCTTCGGGTGATTGGGCCGGGCCGGCTGGTAGGCCTCACCGCGTCCTCCGGGTGATTGGGCCGGGCTGGCTGGTAGGCCTCACCCCGTCCTCCGGGTGATTGGGCCGGACCGACTGGTAGGCCTCACTCCCTGTGAATCTGAGATGTTGAGGTCGCTGGTATTAACCCTTTGTGTTTCTCGGTAGGTACGGGGGGTTCTCATCTTGTCCCCACCCGGGAGCTGGCCATGCAGACGTACGGGGTCCTGAAGGAGCTGATGGCGCATCATGTTCACACCTACGGGCTGATAATGGGCGGCAGCAATCGCTCTGCGGAGGCTCAGAAACTCGCCAACGGGATAAACATTGTGGTGGCGACACCGGGGCGGCTGCTGGACCACATGCAGGTGGGCGGGCTCCGTATTGTGGTGGGTCAGCCGGGGGGGGCCAGGAAGCTGGATAGAGGTGGACCAGCTGGGGGGGAGCTGGATAGAGGCGGACCAGCTGGGGGGGAGCTGGATAGAGGCGGACCAACTGGGGGGAGCTGGATAGAGGCGGACCAGCTGGGGGGGAGCTGGATAGAGGCGGACCAGCTGGGGGGGAGCTGGATAGAGGCGGACCAGCTGGGGGGGAGCTGGATAGAGGCGGACCAGCTGGGGGGGAGCTGGATAGAGGCGGACCAGCTGGGGGAGAGCTGGATAGAGGCGGACCAGCTGGGGGGGGAGCTGCATAGAGGCGGACCAGCTGGGGGGGGGGGGAGGAGTTGGATAGAGGCGGACCAGCTGGGGGGGGGGGGAGGAGCTGGATAGAGGCGGACCAGCTGGGGGGGGGGGGGAGGAGCTGGATAGAGGCGGACCAGCTGGGGGGGAAGGAGCTGGATAGAGGCGGACCAGCTGGGGGGGGGGGGGGGGAAGGGAAGGAGCTGGATAGAGGCGGACCAGCTGGGGGGGGGGGGGAAGGAGCTGGATAGAGGCGGACCAGCTGGGGGGGGGGGGGGAGGAGCTGGATAGAGGCGGACCAGCTGGGGGGGGGGGGGAAAGGAGCTGGATAGAGGCGGACCAGCTGGGGGGGGGGGGGGGGAAGGAGCTGGATAGAGGCGGACCAGCTGGGGGGGGGAAAGGAGCTGGATAGAGGCGGACTGGGGGGGGGGGGGGGAAGGGAGCTGGATAGAGGCGGACCAGCTGGGGGGGGGGAAGGGAGCTGGATAGAGGCGGACCAGCCGGGGGGAGCTGGATAGAGGCGGACCAGCCGGGGGGAGCTGGATAGAGGCGGACCAGCGGGGGGGAGCTGGATAGAGGCGGACCAGCCAGGGGGGAGCTGGATAGAGGCGGACCAGCCGGGGGGGAGCTGGATAGAGGCGGACCAGCCGGGGGGGAGCTGGATAGAGGCGGACCAGCCGGGGGGGAGCTGGATAGAGGCGGACCAGCTGGGGGGAAGCTGGATAGAGGCGGACCAGCTGGGGGGAAGCTGGATAGAGGCGGACCAGCTGGGGGGGGGGGGGAAGGAGCTGGATAGAGGCGGACCAGCTGGGGGGGGGGGAGATGGATGGATAGAGGCGGACCAGCTGGGGGGGGGGGGGGGGAAGGAGCTGGATAGAGGCGGACCAGCCGGGGGGGAGCTGGATAGAGGCGGACCAGCCGGGGGTGAGCTGGATAGAGGCGGACCAGCCGGGGGTGAGCTGGATAGAGGCGGACCAGCCGGGGGGGAGCTGGATAGAGGCGGACCAGCCGGGGGGGAGCTGGATAGAGGCGGACCAGCCGGGGGGGAGCTGGATAGAGGCGGACCAGCCGGGGGGGAGCTGGATAGAGGCGGACCAGCCGGGGGGGAGCTGGATAGAGGCGGACCAGCCGGGGGGGAGCTGGATAGAGGCGGACCAGCGGGGGGGAGCTGGATAGAGGCGGACCAGCCGGGGGGGAGCTGGATAGAGGCGGACCAGCCGGGGGGAGCTGGATAGAGGCGGACCAGCCGGGGGGGAGCTGGATAGAGGCGGACCAGCCGGGGGGGAGCTGGATAGAGGCGGACCAGCCGGGGGGGAGCTGGATAGAGGCGGACCAGCCGGGGGGGAGCTGGATAGAGGCGGACCAGCGGGGGGGAGCTGGATAGAGGCGGACCAGCCGGGGGGGGAGCTGGATAGAGGCGGACCAGCCGGGGGGGAGCTGGATAGAGGCGGACCAGCTGGGGGGGGGGGGGGAAAGGAGCTGGATAGAGGCGGACCAGCTGGGGGGGGGGGAGATGGACTGGATAGAGGCGGACCAGCTGGGGGGGGGGAGATGGACTGGATAGAGGCGGACCAGCCGGGGGGGAGCTGGATAGAGGCGGACCAGCCGGGGGGGAGCTGGATAGAGGCGGACCAGCCGGGGGGGAGCTGGATAGAGGCGGACCAGCGGGGGGGGAGCTGGATAGAGGCGGACCAGCTGGGGGGGGGGGAAAGGAGCTGGATAGAGGCGGACCAGCTGGGGGGGAGCTGGATAGAGGCGGACCAGCTGGGGGGGAGCTGGATAGAGGCGGACCAGCTGGGGGGGAGCTGGATAGAGGCGGACCAGCTGGGGGGGAGCTGGATAGAGGCGGACCAGCTGGGGGGGAGCTGGATAGAGGCGGACCAGCTGGGGGGGGGGGGAAGGAGCTGGATAGAGGCGGACCAGCTGGGGGGGGGGGGGAAAGGAGTGGATAGAGGCGGACCAGCCGGGGGGGAGCTGGATAGAGGCGGACCAGCCGGGGGGGAGCTGGATAGAGGCGGACAGCCGGGGGGGAGCTGGATAGAGGCGGACCAGCCGGGGGGGAGCTGGATAGAGGCGGACCAGCCGGGGGGGAGCTGGATAGAGGCGGACCAGCCGGGGGGGAGCTGGATAGAGGCGGACCAGCCGGGGGGGAGCTGGATAGAGGCGGACCAGCCGGGGGGGAGCTGGATAGAGGCGGACCAGCCGGGGGGGAGCTGGATAGAGGCGGACCAGCCGGGGGGGAGCTGGATAGAGGCGGACCAGCCGGGGGGGAGCTGGATAGAGGCGGACCAGCTGGGGGGGAGCTGGATAGAGGCGGACCAGCGGGGGGGGAGCTGGATAGAGGCGGACCAGCTGGGGGGGAGCTGGATAGAGGCGGACCAGCGGGGGGGGAGCTGGATAGAGGCGGACCAGCTGGGGGGGGGGGAAAGGAGTGGATAGAGGCGGACCAGCTGGGGGGGAGCTGGATAGAGGCGGACCAGCTGGGGGGGAGCTGGATAGAGGCGGACCAGCTGGGGGGGAGCTGGATAGAGGCGGACCAGCTGGGGGGGAGCTGGATAGAGGCGGACCAGCGGGGGGGGAGCTGGATAGAGGCGGACCAGCTGGGGGGGGGGGAAAGGAGCTGGATAGAGGCGGACCAGCTGGGGGGGAGCTGGATAGAGGCGGACCAGCTGGGGGGGAGCTGGATAGAGGCGGACCAGCTGGGGGGGAGCTGGATAGAGGCGGACCAGCTGGGGGGGAGCTGGATAGAGGCGGACCAGCTGGGGGGGGGGGGGGAAGGAGCTGGATAGAGGCGGACCAGCTGGGGGGGGGGGGAAAGGAGCTGGATAGAGGCGGACGGCTGGGGGGGGGAAGGAGCTGGATAGAGGCGGACCAGCGGGGGGGGGGGGAAGGAGCTGGATAGAGGCGGACCAGCTGGGGGGGGGGGGGAAGGAGCTGGATAGAGGCGGACCAGCTGGGGGGGGGAAGGAGCTGGATAGAGGCGGACCAGCTGGGGGGGGGGGGGGGGGAAAGGAGCTGGATAGAGGCGGACCAGCTGGGGGGGGGGAAAGGAGCTGGATAGAGGCGGACCAGCTGGGGGGGGGGGGGAAAGGAGCTGGATAGAGGCGGACCAGCTGGGGGGGGGGGAAAGGAGCTGGATAGAGGCGTGCCAGCTGGGGGGGGGAAGGAGCTGGATAGAGGCGGACCAGCTGGGGGGGGGGGGGGGGAGGAGCTGGATAGAGGCGGACCAGCCGGGGGGGGGGGGGGGAGGAGCTGGATGGAGGCGGACCAGCTGGGGGGGGGGGGAAGGAGCTGGATAGAGGCGGACAGCTGGGGGGGGGGGGGGGAAGGAGCTGGATAGAGGCGGACCAGCTGGGGGGGGGGGGGGGGGGGAAGGAGCTGGATAGAGGCGGACAGCTGGGGGGGGGGAAGGAGCTGGATAGAGGCGGACCAGCTGGGGGGGAAGGAGTGGATAGAGGCGGACCAGCTGGGGGGGGGGGGGGAAAGGAGCTGGATAGAGGCGGACCAGCCGGGGGGGGATGGAGCTGGATAGAGGCGGACCAGCCGGGGGGGGATGGAGCTGGATAGAGGCGGACCAGCCGGGGGGGGATGGAGCTGGATAGAGGCGGACCAGCCGGGGGGGTGGAGCTGGATAGAGGCGGACCAGCCGGGGGGGGTGGAGCTGGATAGAGGCGGACCAGCCGGGGGGGGTGGAGTGGATAGAGGCGGACCAGCTGGGGGGGGGTGGAGCTGGATAGAGGCGGACCAGCCGGGGGGGTGGAGCTGGATAGAGGCGGACCAGCGGGGGGGGGTGGAGCTGGATAGAGGCGGACCAGCCGGGGGGGGTGGAGCTGGATAGAGGCGGACCAGCCGGGGGGGGTGGAGCTGGATAGAGGCGGACCAGCCGGGGGGGGATGGAGCTGGATAGAGGCGGACCAGCCGGGGGGGGATGGAGCTGGATAGAGGCGGACCAGCCGGGGGGGGATGGAGCTGGATAGAGGCGGACCAGCCGGGGGGGATGGAGCTGCCATCTTCATAGCTTTGTGTTTCCGCAGAACACCCCGGATTCATGTACAAGAACCTGCAGTGTCTGGTGATCGATGAGGCCGATCGGATCCTGGAGGTCGGGTTCGAGCAAGAGATGAAGCAAATCATCAACCTCCTCCAAGTGAGCGACTGCTGGAGCCTGCGGGGGGCGATGCTGCGGGGAGGGGTTTTCTTCTGCGGGGGGCGATGCTGCGGGGAGGGGTTTTCTTCTGCGGGGAGAGGTTTTCTCCTGCGGGGGGCGATGCTGCGGGGAGGGGTTTTCTCCTGCGGGGGGCGATGCTGCGGGGAGGGGTTTTCTCCTGCGGGGGGCGCTTTCCGGTGTGTAGATACATGGTGTATCCTCATCCCTTGTCCTCAGGGCGCAGGCAGACCATGCTGTTCTCGGCCACTCAGACACGGAAGGTGGAGGACCTGGCCCGGATCTCCCTGAAGAAGGAGCCGCTGTACGTGGGGGTCGACGACCACAAGGACACGGCGACCGTGGACGGTCTGGAGCAGGTGAGGAGCCGCAGAGTAATAGTCAGAGCTGGCGAAACCACAGAGCAAGAAGAAGCTTCTAGAAGGAGCAAAAGCTAATGTGACATTACAGAATGAATGAAAAGAGATGTAAATCCAGTCAGTATTCAGTGACCGCCCGTCTCCTCCGTCCTCAGTATTCAGTGACCGCCCGTCTCCTCCGTCCTCAGTGTTCAGTGATCTCCCGTCTCCTCCGTCCTCAGTATTCAGTGACCGCCCGTCTCCTCTGTCCTCAGTGTTCAGTGACTGCCCGTCTCCTCCGTCCTCAGTGTTCAGTGACCGCCCGTCTCCTCCGTCCTCACTGTTCAGTGATCTCCCGTCTCCTCCGTCCTCAGTATTCAGTGACCGCCCGTCTCCTCCGTCCTCAGTATTCGGTGACCGCCCGTCTCCTCCGTCCTCAGTATTCGGTGACCGCCCGTCTCCTCCGTCCTCAGTATTCAGTGACCGCCCGTCTCCTCCGTCCTCAGTATTCAGTGACCATCCGTCTCCTCCGTCCTCAGTATTCAGTGACCGCCCGTCTCCTCCGTCCTCAGTGTTCGGTGACCGCCCGTCTCCTCCGTCCTCAGTGTTCGGTGACCGCCCGTCTCCTCCGTCCTCAGTGTTCGGTGACCGCCCGTCTCCTCCGTCCTCAGTATTCGGTGACCGCCCGTCTCCTCCGTCCTCAGTATTCGGTGACCGCCCGTCTCCTCCGTCCTCAGTATTCAGTGACGCCCGTCTCCTCCGTCCTCAGTATTCAGTGACCGCCCGTCTCCTCCGTCCTCAGTATTCAGTGACCATCCGTCTCCTCCGTCCTCAGTATTCAGTGACCGCCCGTCTCCTCCGTCCTCAGTATTCGGTGACCGCCCGTCTCCTCCGTCCTCAGTGTTCGGTGACCGCCGTCTCCTCCGTCCTCAGTATTCGGTGACCGCCGTCTCCTCCGTCCTCAGTATTCGGTGACCGCCCGTCTCCTCCGTCCTCAGTATTCGGTGACCGCCCGTCTCCTCCGTCCTCAGTATTCGGTGACCGCCCGTCTCTCCGTCCTCAGTATTCGGTGACCGCCCGTCTCCTCCGTCCTCGGTATTCGGTGACCGCCCGTCTCCTCCGTCCTCGGTATTCGGTGACCGCCCGTCTCCTCCGTCCTCCGTATTCGGTGACCGCCCGTCTCCTCCGTCCTCGGTATTCGGTGACCGCCCGTCTCCTCCGTCCTCGGTATTCGGTGACCGCCCGTCTCCTCCGTCCTCGGTATTCGGTGACCGCCCGTCTCCTCCGTCCTCGGTATTCGGTGACCGCCCGTCTCCTCCGTCCTCGGTATTCGGTGACCGCCCGTCTCCTCCGTCCTCGGTATTCGGTGACCGCCCGTCTCCTCCGTCCTCGGTATTCGGTGACCGCCCGTCTCCTCCGTCCTCGGTATTCGGTGACCGCCCGTCTCCTCCGTCCTCGGTATTCGGTGACCGCCCGTCTCCTCCGTCCTCGGTATTTGGTGTTTGGAGCCTCTTTGGCGACAATAAGAATCTTTTGTTTTCAGATTTCTGATTTGTTTTTAAAAATAACAAAAATTGATCCTGACCTCTGACCTCTCCCCGGGTGCAGGGTTACGTCGTTTGCCCTCGGAGAAGCGTTTCTTGCTGCTTTTCACCTTCCTGAAGAAGAATCGGAAGAAGAAGATGATGGTTTTCTTCTCGTCCTGTATGTCCGTCAAGTTCCAC
This sequence comes from Allobates femoralis, assembly GCA_033576535.1. Taxonomy (NCBI): domain Eukaryota; kingdom Metazoa; phylum Chordata; class Amphibia; order Anura; family Aromobatidae; genus Allobates; species Allobates femoralis. The sequence continues at coordinate 714,293 of JARQOC010000011.1, forward strand.
TATGAGCTGCTGAACTACATCGACCTCCCGGTGATGGCCATTCACGTGAGTGTGTACAGGGCCCGCGCTGTGCGCCCCCCAACCCCGTACTGCGCTGTGCACCCGCCTTCCCCAACCCCCCGTCCCCCCCCCTGCGCTGTGCTGTGCACCCGTCATCCCGACCCATGCGCTGTGCTATGCACCCCCGCCTTTCCCCCCGCATTGTGCTGTGCACCCGCCTTTCCCCCTGTGCACCCGCAGTCCCCTGTGCGCCCGCACAAACACTCCTTCCCCCCACGCCCGCGCTGTGGATTCACCTTCCACTCGCACTGCGCTGTGCACCCAACCCCCGCGCTGCGCACCCCCATCTGCTTGTCCGTCACCCACGTTCCTTCTCCTCTTCCTCCAGGGTAAGCAGAAGCAGACGCGGCGGACCACCACCTTCTTCCAGTTCTGTAACGCCGACTCTGGGATCCTCCTGTGCACAGACGTCGCCGCCGAGGTCTGGACATCCCAGAGGTGGACTGGATTGTGCAATACGACCCTCCAGATGACCCAAGGTGAGTGCCCCCTCATGTGTGTGATGGTGGAGGGGATGTGGATGGTGAGTGACGGCTGGATCTCCTCTACAGGAATATATCCACAGGGTGGGCCGCACCGCGCGGGGGATCGATGGCCGGGGACACGCCTTACTGATACTACGCCCCGAGGAGCTGGGCTTCCTGCGCTACCTGAAGCAGGCCAAGGTGACCCCCCCATACAGTGCCCCCTATGTCTCCCGACTCCTTCCTTGTATACCTTTACCCCTGACTCCTCCCCAGCCCCGCCTGACTCCTCCCTGTTGACCATCTCTTACCTCTCTCCGTCTTCTGCTCCAGGTGCCGCTCAGTGAGTTTGAGTTCTCCTGGAGTAAGATCTCAGACATCCAGACTCAGGTATGACCCCCGCCCAGGTATGGGCCCTCTCCCCGCCCTGGTTATGGGCCCCCCCCCCCCGCGCAGGTCGGGGGATGATGATGATTTCTTGTTTCAGATGGAGAAGCTGATAGAGAAGAATTACTATCTGCACAAGTCTGCGCAGGAGGCGTACAAGGCGTATATCCGGGCGTACGACTCGCACTCCCACAAGCAGATATTCGACGTCAACACCCTGGATCTACCCGAGTCTGTCTGTGCTTTGGATTCCGGATTCCTCCATTTGTGGACCTCAGTATCCATTACCTGCTGTCATTGAACCTGCGGTGTTACCCGGGGGGGAGGAGGGGCGCTCTGTCTGCGGTGTTACCCCGGGGGGGGGAGGGGCGCTCTGCCTGCGGTGTTACCCCGGGGGGGGGGAGGAGGGGCGCTCTGGCTGCGGTTTTACCCCGGGGGGGAGGAGGGGTGCTCTGCGGTGTTACCCCGGGGAGGAGGAGGGGCGCTCTGTCTGCGGTGTTACCCCGGGAGGAGGAGGGGTGCTCAGTCTGCAGTGTTACCCGGGGAGGAGGAGGGGCGCTCTGCCTGCGGTGTTACCCCGGGGGAGGGGCGCTCTGCCTGCGGTGTTACCCCGGGGGAGGGAGGAGAGGGGCGCTCTGTCTGCGGTGTTACCCCGGGGAGGAGGAGTGCTCTGTCTGCGGTGTTACCCGGGGAGGAGGAGGGGCGCTCTGTCTGCGGTGTTACCCCGGGGAGGAGGAGGGGCGCTCTGTCTGCGGTGTTACCCCGGGGAGGAGGAGGGGTGCTCTGTCTGCGCTGTTGCCCTGTGGGGGAGGAGGGGCGCTCTGTCTGCGGTGTTGCCCCGGGGGGGGGGAGGGGTGCTCTGTCTGCGGTGTTACCCAGGGGAGGAGGAGGGGTTTTCAGTCTGCGGTGTTACCCCGGGGGGCAGGAGGGGTGCTCTGTCTGCAGTGTTACCCTGGGGGGAAGGAGGGGTGCTCTGTCTGCGGTGTTGCCCCGGGGGGGGGAGAGGGGCGCTCTGTCTGCGGCTCTGTCAGACCTATATAATTGTTGAATCCACTGTGTTCCGGGCCCTTGTCGTGTTCCGGGCCCTTGTCGTGTTCCGGGCCCTTGTCGTGTTCCTGTCTCTTGTCGTGTTCAGGGCTCGTCATTGGCTAATTTTCCCCATCTCCTATTTCTTCCTTTACTCCTTACACTCAGATGTTAACAGCAGCGGAGGGAAGAAGCTCCAGAAACGCGGCGGCGGTGGCGGCTTTGGATATCAAAAGTCTAAAAATCTTCAGAAAACCAAGATCTACAAGCACGTGAACAAGGGCGGCCGGAGCGATGGGCGGCAGTTCACCCGCTGATCACATTCCCGGCTTTACTGCCTCTGCACAGCGCTCACGACTTGGACATTTGGCGCCTTCGCTCAGATTCTGCATTGGACAATATAGGGAAGGCCCCTTGTGCAGCCTGTGGCCCCCGTCATTTAGGGATATTGCCAGGGTCCAGCTCTCCACCCCTGCCTAGAGGAACGTCCCCCTGGTCCTGGGTGTGTGGGGGGGGGGGGGGGGGGGGGTGTTTGATACCTTGTATTTACAGGCTGAAGGCTCCGCTCATCCTCTGTCCAGTGCTGGTGGAGGATCCAGGACCTGCAGTCATGTGACTGCTCAGCGGGACTTTGCACAATGTTTATTTTTATATGTAATAAGGTCATGTGACCACCCATTAAAGGGCCGGCGTGTCATTATGATGTGTGCTGGTCTCGGCTCGTCAGGATCCAGGGTGCAGTCTATAATCTGCGGGTTCAGGGGTGATGGACTCCGTAGTTCTGAGCAGTGATCTTTGTAAAGGGCGTTACAGCAAGCACAGGCGCTCGTTGCATCATGGCGGCCAAACGTTACACTGGCCCCGGCTCGTCCTCCCTCTAACGTTTGGCTCCATGATCCACGAGCGCCTGTGCTTGGTTTGCACAATCAATCAGTGCTGAAAGTTTTGTAAACCAGGTTTGCCCGGGTGTTTTCATGCACTTAAAGGATTATTCCTCTGCATCGAGAACCTTTATCTTTCATGGTGTACAGCTGGTTCTCATGGAGCTCAGTCTATAGCAGGGGCCTCAAACACGCGGCTCTTGGGGCTTCTCTGTGCGGCTCGCTGCACCGTGCACAATTAACCATGCTGGCGGTGGTCCAGTGCAAAGGGCCGCCACGGTCCCCGCTATGTTATTACTTCCGGCCACTTCACTCTGCAAGTTCAATGCAAGGAGTCAGCCAATGAGAGGCCCGCAGGTGATGTCATACGCTGACATCACCTGTGGGCCAATGGGGACCAGCATGGGGGACATTATTACACTTGTTGAACCTCTCTCCATAATCTTTGAAAATTATTGTATAACAAGAGAAATTCCAGAGGACTGGAGAAGAGCAAATGTTGTCCCTATCTTTAAAAAGGGAAAGAAGGTGGATCTAGGGAATTATAGACATGTGAACCTGACTTCTATACCAGGAAAGAGATCTGAACAAATTAATAAACTACATGTATACAAGGACCTGGATGAGAATGAAGTGATTAACCAGAGTCAGCATGTGTTTGTATCTAACAAGTCATGTCAGATTAACATAATCTCCTTCTATGATAGAATCACTGACTTGGGGGGGGGGATCAGGAAACACAGTAGATATATACTATTTTCTGGTCATCATAATGGGAGACCCAGACAATGGGGTTTAGGGCACTGCCCTCCGGAGGTCACACTAGGTACTACAAGTTTGTAGACACCGCCTCCTCCGCTTATAAACCCCTACTGCAGGGAACATCCTCAGTTTTAAACTTAGTGTGCTCGGAGGATCACGCTTTGCTTGCACTTCACTGCATTCTCACAGCTTACGTGATGGCGTCTGAAGACAAGGTAAAATGGTTCCGGTCGGGACCTGCGACAGCCTCCCCGCTCACCCTTGTGGAACACGCAGGTGGAGGTACCGGAGGGCCTTGAGCCTGGACACTTTGTGTTCTCCCGGTACGCTGTTGCGCTCCTTTCCATCCCTCTCTGGGGGGCTCTGGAGAGTGGGAGATGGGAGCCTTGCACAGCTCCGCTCCGTCCGAGGCCTCCCTAAATGGTGCTTACAGACCGGACTGGAGCCAGCCCAGTCCGAGGCCTCCCTAAATGGTGCTTACACTCCGGACTGGTGCTGAACCCCCGTCCGAGGCCTCCCTAAATGGTGCTTACAGACCGGACCGGCACTGAGGCACTCAGTGTCTCCTGTGTGCCTGGGGGTAGTGTCTATCACTTTATGTGTCCTGACACTCAGACCGCGCGTTACCCTCGGGTCCGCGGATCTGCGGGTGTACCCTGTGCTGGGGTCACCCTGGCTGACCGCCCTGTGTGTCACAGGGGCTGAGGCCGTGGGCTGCGGATGTTTGTTTGTGCATGCAGTCTGTGTGTAGTATTTTACACTATTTCCCGCGCTGCGGGCTCCGGCACCTTCATGCTGAGGCTGCCTGGAGGATGGGAAGCAGCCCGTGCGGTGACGTCATCGATGGGCGTGTGTGTGTTTCCCGCGTGTTTCGGCGCCGCCCACAGTTTCTCTGTCGGCGGCCATCTTTACCCTCACTTCCCGGCTGGGATCTGTATGCAGCGTGCGCCTGCACTCCAAGGGGAGACCGGAAACCGTCGCGGAGGTCACACACACACACCGCTTCCTCCTACCGCTTTACTGCGGTCGGTAAGCCACCGGGACTCCCGGTTTTTTGTCTGCAATTTGGCTTATTTTCCCCTACTGTGGCGATGTCCTCAGCTAGGAAGCGTGCTGCTAAGGCGGCAGAGACCACCGTTACCTGTGCTACATGCAATGGGACACTGGTGGAGGGGTCCTGCAATAACTGCGGACGCCCAGAGGCCCGGACTGACACTGCTGAGACAGCAGCTCCGGTGCTGTACCCTGAGGTTCAGGTGATCTCAGGGCCATGGGAGACGCAGAATAAGATCAATGAATCTCTGTTGTCCCAGCTGTCCTCCATGTCGCAGTCCCTGGAGGCACTTAATAGGAGGCTGGATAGCCCAGCTACTCCGTCCAGTTACCCCGGGTGTCTCCCTCTTCTGCTGTGAGACCCCTTAAGCGGGCTCGTCGTGAGGAGTCACCCGAGCTCCAGGTCCTCTCTGAGGAGGAGCGTTCCTCTGATGGTGAGGACGATGATGGGGGTTCAAATTTCGGGTCTGTGTCTGTTTCTGAACCACCAGACGGGGTGGAGGATCTGGTGTCCTCTATCAACGAGACTTTACGTCTCGTGACACCCCCTGAGGAGGGTGACGGTGCACCCGAAGGAGGTCTATCAATGGCTGCGGCCGGAGGCTAGACCAAGTGGCTCCTTCATGGACCACACTAACTTTGGAAGGGTGGTTAGAGCTCCCAGGTTACATCCTGGGCGGCGTTATGTCCGTAAACCCAAGGACAATCGCTTCCCCTTCCCCAGGAGGTGCTTCAGGAGTGGTCGCAGTCCCCGAAGGTGGACGCTTCCATGACCAGGATTGCTGCACGCTCCCTTTTCTCTGCCTCTGATAGCTCCTCGCTGAAGGATGCGACTGATAGACAGGTCGAGCAACTCGCCAAGTCTTCCTATGAGGCTGTGGGGTCTTCATTTGCCCCTAATTTTGCCACGGTCTGGACCTTACAAGCGATCACTACCTGCTTGGATGGTATCTCTGACCTGGCAAGATCCAGTCCAGAGGTCCTGGCACTTACCGAGAGGGCAAGGGCCTATGCGGACTACGCCAGGCGGCGACTCTGGAAACTGCCACTCGCTCAGCGGTGGCTTCGGCCAATGCTATAGCGATCCGCAGATTGTTGTGGCTACGTCTTTGGGACTCAGATGCCACATCCAAGAAGATTTTGCAGAATCTTCCATTCGCCGGTGACAGGCTTTTTGGCACCGAGCTGGACAAGCTGATAAAGGATTCTGCTGAGTCTAAGATACCGCAGAATAAGCCTAAGCCACGGTATACCGTTAAAAGGAACCCAAAACAGTGGTCCTTTCGTTCCAGCTCGCAGTCATCAGCACCGTCCGCTCGCACGGACCGAGGGGGAAAGCCCGCTTCTCAGTGGCGCTCTAAGAGTCGCCCAAAGAAGCCGGCGGGGGCGGCAGCTGCCACCCCCAAACCCGCCTCTACATGACTCGCTCTCCCTTCCTGCCTCCCCACAGGTGGGGGGCCGCTTGTCTCGCTTTCAGGACAAATGGCTACTTCACGTTCAAGATCAGTGGGTTCGAGACGTGGTCTCGCGAGGTTACAGGATAGAGCTGACGTCAAAACCGATATCCCGATTCCATCGGTCGGTCCCATCACCAGAAAAAGCTCAGGCTTTTTACCAGGTGTTGGAGGGTCTCCGCAGAGACGGAGTGGTGATACCGGTGCCGTCCGGGGAGAGGTTCAGGGGTTTTTACTCCAACCTCTTTATCGTCCCGAAGAAGGACGGATCCTTCCGCCCGGTGCTGGACCTGAAGTTGTTCAACCATCACGTGTTGGTTCGGAAGTTCCGTATGGAATCCCTGCGCTCCGTGATCGCGGCTGTGTCACAGGGAGACTTCCTAGCGTCGATAGATATACGAGACGCTTACCTTCACGTACCCATTGCACCGGCTCATCAGCGCTGGTTGAGATTCGCAGTGGGGGAAGAACACTTCCAATTTGTGGCGCTGCCGTTCGGGTTGGCCTCGGCAACCGCGGGTGTTCACAAAAGTGATGGCCTCCATGATGGCTCTCCTGCACGTGAAGGGACATGCCGTCATTCCCTATTTAGACGACCTGCTGGTCAGGGCGCCATCAGAACACCTTTGTCAAGAGAGCCTGGATGTGACCATGCGGTCTCTGGAACAGTTCGGTTGCCTCCTCAATATTCAGAAGTCAACGCTAGTTCCGACCCAGTCTTTGACATATTTGGGCATGGACTTCAACACAGCCTCAGCCCTGGTGTCTCTGCCACGAGTCAAACAGATGGCGATCCAATCAGGAGTGCAAGCAGTCCTCCTGTCACCACAGTCATCCCTACGGGTGTTGATGATGCTGGTGGGGCGCATGGTGGCAGCAATAGAGGCGGTGCCTTTTGCACAATTTCGCCTCCGTCCTCTCCAGCTGGAGATCCTCCGCAGGTGGGACAAAAGGTCGATTTCTCTGAATCAGCTGGTGACCCTTTCCCAACCGACCAGAGATTCCCTGCAGTGGTGGCTACAGCCACATCACTTGTCTCGGGGCCGGTCCTTCATCAAACCGTCATGGTTAGTGGTGACCACCGACGCCAGTCTGAAAGGCTGGGGGGCGGTGTTCTTACACCACAGGGCTCAAGGCCTCTGGACTCAGTCGGAGTCGGCGTTGCAGATCAACGTGCTGGAGATCAAGGCGGTTTATCTGGCACTCCTGGCGTTTCAGAGATTCCTCTCAGGACAACCCATTCGGGTTCAGTCCGACAATGCGACGGCCGTCGCTTATATAAATCATCAAGGAGGAACCAGGAGTGCAGAGGCTCTGGCCGAAGTCCACCGCATCCTATCCTGGGCGGAGGACAACAACTGCCTGATCTCCGCAGTTCACATCCCAGGGTCGAAAACTGGGAGGCCGACTATCTGAGCCGACAGGGGATGGACGCCGGAGAGTGGTCTCTTCATCCAGACGTCTTCCAGGACATCTGCAGCAGATGGGGCACTCCGGACGTGGATCTGATGGCCTCACGGCTGAATCATCAGGTGCCACAATACATGGCGAGGTCATGGGATCCCCAATCTCTGGGAGCGGACGCCCTGATCCTGAGTTGGTCCAGATTCCGTCTGCCGTATGTGTTCCCGCCTCTGGCTCTGATTCCCAGGGTGCTGTGGAAAATCAGGTCGGAGTGCAGGGTAGCCATTCTAGTGGCTCCAGATTGGCCCAGGAGGTCCTGGTATCCGTACCTGTGGCGACTGTCAGGCGGACACAGGTGGGCTCTTCCAGACCGCGCAGATTTACTCGCGCAAGGCCCATTCTTCCACCTCAATTCCAGGGCCCTCAGATTGACTGCATGGCTCTTGAGGCCTGGCTGCTGACTTCCAGGGGTTTCTCCCCTACGGTGGTTGCCACTATGAATCGGGCTAGGAAGCCAGTCTCAAGGAAGATGTACCACAGGACGTGGAAAATCTTTTTTACTTGGTGTGCCTCTGGTGGACGGTCTCCGTGGCCCTTGGCCATCCCGACGTTGTTGGCTTTCCTACAGTCGGGTTTGGAATTGGGATTATCCCTTGGCTCTTTGAAAGGTCAAGTATCAGCACTTTCTGTGCTGTTTGACAGGCGATTGGCGCTCCTCCCGAAGGTCCGTCAATTTCTGCAGGGGGTGTCACGGATGGTTCCGCCCTACAAGAGACCTCTGGACCCTTGGGACCTTAACATGGTCCTGACGGCATTACAGAGACCACCGTTTGAGCCGCTGAGAGATGTTTCTCTATCTCGTCTGTCTCAGAAAGTGGCCTTTCTGGTGGCAATTACGTCTCTGAGAAGGGTCTCAGAATTGGCTGCACTTTCGTGCAAGTCGCCCTTTCTGGTGGTTCACCAAGACAAGGTGGTGTTGCGTCCTCGGCCAGAATTCTTGCCGAAGGTGGTTTCAACTTTTCACCTGAACCAGGAGATTGTTCTCCCATCATTTTGCCCCGCTCCCGTTCATCAGGTTGAGCGCGACCTCCATACTCTGGATCTCGTGAGAGCTGTACGCATTTATGTGTCCAGGACCGCCTCCTTTAGGAGTTCGGATTCCTTATTTGTTCTTACGACAGGTCGCTGTAAGGGGTCCGCGGCATCAAAGTCGACATTGGCCAGATGGATTAAGGCTTCCATTCAAGAGGCTTACCGGTCTTCTGGGTTGCCTCTCCCGGTGGGATTGAAGGCTCACTCTACCAGAGCTGTTGGTGCCTCCTGGGCTTTGCGACATCGAGCGTCTGCTCTACAGGTGTGTCAGGCGGCCACTTGGTCCAGCCTGCACACTTTCTCTAAGCACTATATGGTGCATGCCCATGCCTCTGCGGATGCAAGTTTGGGCAGGCGGGTTCTCCAGGCGGCGGTTGCCCACCTTTAAAGGGAACCATGTGTTATCCGTCTTGTTGAGGAACTCTTCCCGCCCTGGGGTATTGCTTTAGGACATCCCCATTGTCTGGGTCTCCCATTATGATGACCAGAAAAAAGAGAATTTTGTTTACGTACCGTAAATTCTTTTTTCTTTAATCATCAATGGGAGACCCAGCACCCACCCAGTTGTTCCGTTGCATGTTTTGCATTTGCTCTGTTCTCTGTTGAGACAGTGTTTGCCAGGTTGTTAAACCGTCTGTGCACGGCATTCTTCCCGATGTTTCGGGTGTGGTTTATTTCCTCCTCGCAGCTTATGGACCAAACTGAGGATGTTCCCTGCGGTAGGGGTTTATAAGCGGAGGAGGCGGTGTCTACAAACTTGTAGTACCTAGTGTGACCTCCGGAGGGCAGTGCCCTAAACCCCATTGTCTGGGTCTCCCATTGATGATTAAAGAAAAAAGAATTTACGGTACGTAAACAAAATTCTCTTTATCTGGATGTCAGCAAAGCATTTGACAAAGTATCTCACTCTATCCTTATTGAAATGAAATACTGACCAAGTGTGGAGTAGACAAGGAAACTGTGGAATAATAACTGGCTCAGTGCCAAAGAGTGGTCACAAATGGCTGCACTTCCAGATGGGGCCCCAGGGCTCTGTCTGGGGCCCAGTGCTGTTCACTATCAATGGATTTAGATGAAGTATTGAGGGGAAACTGATTAAATTTGCTGATGACACAAAGCTCAGAGGGAGCCAATACTAGAGAAGAGAGAGAGGATTCACAAAGATGTAAACACACTGGAAGAGCAGAAGAAACTACCAGAATGGTTTATACCAGGGAGAAATGAAAAGTCCGTCATCCGCACAGTCCCGCCATCCGCTCAGTCCCGCCATCCGCTCAGTCCCGCCATCCGCACAGTCCCGGCATCCGCACAGTCCCGGCATCCGCACAGTCCCGGCATCCGCACAGTCCCGACATCCGCACAGTCCTACAGCCGGGCACGGAAAATTAATGTTTGAATATTTTTTTTTTTTAAATCCTTGATTGTTGGAGGTTTTGGCCATAGCTTCTGTTTTGGGCGATGATCCAGGGATCTGGTGACTGCGGCTTGTGGCGTCGGGGAATGATCCTAATATAGAGTTACAGTCATGGCTGAGAGTGTCGGCACCGTAATATTCCAGATAATGAGGCGTCTCCAGAACATTCCCACAATCCACAGCTTTTCTTACACGATTATTTCCGCTGTGAATTGAAACAACAGAAAAAATAAGGCAAATTGGACAAAATTTCACACAAAACCCCAAAATGTCCCGGACACAATTGTTCTTTCTCTTAATACTCAGTTTCCCTGTGTAATAAATCCTGCGGTCAGTCGCCTCCACAAGATTCTCCTCCTCTTTATCATCTGCTCCCGGTCTCTCGTCTTCTCCCAATTTTCAGATCTTTCCACAGGCCACAAAACAACCCAAAAGGATTCCTGGAGGATCCCTGTGTGATGTCACTATGTTTATAAACAATACTCTAGATGTTATCCCAAACCTGAGGAATGAATGTAACACAGTGACGTCACACAGGGATCATCCCTGACGTCACGGACAGCGTTACATTGCACTTTTTTGGCGTCTTACTCCTGTTGAATATGAAGTGTTCATTGTGGTCTTGGTTGCTCTTTGTGGTCTTGGTGCTCTTTGTGGTCTTGGTGCTCTTTGTGGTCTTGGTTGCTCTTTGTGGTCTTGGTTGCTCTTTGTGGTCTTGGTTGCTCTTTGTGGTCTTGGTGCTCTTTGTGGTCTTGGTGCTCTTTGTGGTCTTGGTTGCTCTTTGTGGTCTTGGTGCTCATTGTGGTCTTGATGTCCCTGAGGAAGCTCAGATGTGGCTCCGAAACGTGTAGGAAATGAAGAATAAAGGAAGTTGACCGATTGAAGCACTGTCTGCCTCGTGATTTGTGACACAGCAGCGCAGACCGTGATTCACCCATTTCCTAACAACTGATACCGGTTCTCCACGTCCAGCGGCCGCTGTATTTGGCGCTCCGGACAGTTGTGGGTTACACAACTAAGCAAGGTGAGTGGATAATAACATCACTGCATCTGTCACCATTGATAGGGCACTATGCTGCGCCTCGCCTTGTCTCCTTTGTGTTTTACACAGTGTCGTCCCAGATCTTGGCACAGACAAATATTAAACATCTCATCCAGATGGAGGTGAAGGTACGGGGAGATCGTCCGCTCCCTCCTCCATCTGGGACTTTCTGGGAAGCTTCGTCACTTCTCTGTCATTTCTCCTTTCCTTGTCGTCCAAATCTGGGAGCCCCTGACATCGGGTGTTCTATGCTGCCCCCTGGAGGTCACACCAATTATAGGAGAGATTTATCCTCTGCAGCATATACGCCCCCTGCAGGAATACTGTCAGTTTGTATATTGGTGTCGTTGGAGGCATCTCCACACTGAAGCTCCTGCTACAGATGAAGTTTAGGGGACCATCGGGGTCCCCCGACATGGGCCGTCAGCCCCATATGCCGTGCTCCCTCACCATACCCTTTCAAAGAGCCTCTGGTGAGGTGGAAGCCGACTGAGGGGTTCACAGTTCTCTGTGCCCCTGGCCGATACACAGTCACTGTGTGGCCCCCTGTGACGGAGTTCAACTCCTGCCAGTCACAGGCTCCACCCACACGGTGATCTGAGCTGGCCCCCATCTTCTCCCCTTCTGGGGACTCGGGTATGTGCACGGACACATGGGGGCCCCCGCATCTCCAGCTGCGATCCCGACCCAACAGGCCGGCCGCGCTATCCTACTCCTGCCCCCGGCTTTGCCGGAGGCCCAGGCCGCAATTCCCCTACTGCATGTTTCGCACAGCAGGGGAACGGGGCACAGGGCTCACAGTATGGGGTACAATTCGGTGGCCTCCGCAGTACATTTTTTTGCAACTACCGTGCCGACCCCCTCACGCAGGTCAGCCGCGGCATTCTAATCTAGTCCCTGGCTTCGCCGGAGGCCTAGGCCGCAATCCCGCCCCCCACATGTCTATCACTGCAGGGGGGCGGGCTCTGCTCTCATCCACAGACCCAAGAATGGGGCCACAGTTTCCCGCTCTTTTGCGGGCCCCTCCCCTCCTCTGGCTCCCCCGCTCTCTCTGCGGGGGCCATCTTGGCTTCATTCCTTACAGGATTCTGCAGCACACACATAGCTGCTGCTCTGGGAGACTCAGACTTGGGGACTCACTTCCTCTGGCTGACTGGTAAGCCATACCATTGGTGTGGACTCTCCTCTGTGGCTCCCTCCTTCATTACACTGTCTTTGGTATCAGTACACAGGATGGGGTCAGACTATGTGAGCTCCTAAGAGCAAGGTAAGTCCCCCAGGGCTCCGAAATTGTATGCAACCTGTACAGTGTGCAAGGTCACATTACCTGGGCAGAGTATCATCCCCTCTGCACTGCCTATGGGCAGAATGGGTCCCTGGATCTCCTCGGAGCCCGGTCCCAGGTGGATGCCCTAACCCCTCTGGGGATCAGGCGTCCGCTCCCCCGGTCTTAACACCGGCTCCTCTTATCTCAGTCATTGTCCGATTCGGTGGCCCTGGCAGTGTCGCGAGCTATGTCGCACTCTGTAGCTTCCATGACTAGATCCATCATTTAGGCCATTAACCAGGACCCTGACCAGGAAATGGACGGATCCCCTTCGGTCCCGGTTCCTTCTCTTACGGGGAGGCGTGACAGGGCCACTCCGTCCCTCGGAGAACCCAGACCCAAGAAACGCCGCCGAGACCCTTCTCCCTCCTCGTCCAGATCCCAGTCCAGGGAGCCTCTGGAGGAGGGTGAGGAAGAGGACTCTTCGGCCTCTGGCTCTGATTCAGAACGGACGGCCTCTGAAGTCCCTGAAGGGGACACTTTGGCGGACAACATTGTCTCCATAATCAATAACATCCTGGACCTGCCTGCTCCTGACACACAGTCTGATCAGCGAGCCAAGGTCTCGCTCAGGGATCCTAAGAGACCTGCCAGCATCTTCTCTGATCACCCTGACTTCACAGTCACGGTGCAGAAGCCCAAGGCACGCCCGCAAAACGCTCTTACCAAAATCCACGGATCCCAAGTATCCGTTTGCCCCGGCAGTACTATCTAGCTGGTCTCAACCCCCTAAGGTTGACCCGGCCGTAGCCAGATTGGCTACAAGAACCACGATTTCCATCGCCGACAGCTCCTCTTTGAAGGACTCGGCAGATTGAACTTATAACCAAGTCAATCTATGACGCAGTCGGCGCTGCGTTTCCTCCCGCCTTTGCAGCTGCCTGGTCCCTAAAGGCCCTTTCTGCATTTACAGACGCAGTTCACTCCATGACCTACAAGAGGGTTCCTGAGGCGTCTCCCCTCCTCGAACAAATGGCCATGGTATCAAAGTATGCTCTGAACGCTGTGCTTGACTCAGCCGGACGCTCAGCAGTGGCAGCCGCTAATTCCCTCGCCATTCGAAGAATTCTCTGGCTCCGGGATTGGAAAGGTGATGCTTCTTCCAAGAAGCATCTTACAGGATTCCCTGTACCGGGGATTGTCTCTTCGGGGAACGTCTGGATGAACTTATCAAGGACACAACAGGAGGCAAAAGTACACTCCTGCCCCAACAAAAAGGAAGCAAACCTGCGCAGCAGAAAGCGCCAGGTTCCGTTCCTTTCATTCATTTTGTTCCCCTGGCTGGTCCTCCAGACAATCCTCCTCTACCAACAGGACATTTCGTTCCGATAAGTCCCAGCCCGCCCGAGCCCAGGGTGCCGCCTGGCGTTCTTGCCAGCAAAAGTCCTCTGGTCAGAAGCCGTCCAAGACGGCCTCTGCATGACTCGCCCGGATCCAGCTCCGCACCCCAAGTCGGGGGCAGACTGTCCCAGTTCCGGGACATTTGGCTTTCTGACGTCCTAGACCAATGGGTGCGAGATATTGTCTCTCACGGCTACTTCATAGAACTAAACTCAGTCCCTCCAAGCCGTTTCTTCATGACATCTCCCCCTCCCCCTCCCGCCAAGGCCCACGCCTTTCACCAAGCGCTGGAGGCTCTGAAGCGGGAAGGAGTCATCGTCCCAGTTCCCGAAAGGGAACGGTTTCAGGGATTTTACTCAAATCTCTTCATTGTGCCCAAGAAGGACGGGTCCGTTCGCCCCGTTCTGGACCTAAAGCTCCTCAACAAGCACGTCAAAGTGAGGCACTTTCGCATGGAATCACTGCGCTCAGTGATAGCCTCGATGTCTCAAGGGAATTCTTGGCATCCATAGACATCAAGGATGCATACCTGCACATCCCCATCGCCCCAGCTCACCAAAGGTTCCGGCGCTTTGCGATTGGGGACGACCATTTCCAATTCGTGGCCCTCCCCTTTGGTGAATACTCGTGGGGCGGTGGCCAAGCCAAAGTGATGGCGTCAGTGGTCTCCATACTTCACTCTCAGGGGCTGCTGGTCATCCCTTATCTGGACGACCTCCTTGTCAAGGCACCCTCGCATCAGGATTGCCGGCAGGCCGTTCCCACTACTCTGTCGACCCTCAGGAAGTTTGGCTGGATCGCCAACCTTCCGAAGTCGGTTCTTGTACCCACCCAGAGTCTGGTGTATCTGGGGATGCTTTTCGACACTCGAGCAGCTCTAGTGCGACTGACTCACGAGAAGACCGTCTCTCTCCAAGCGGGAGTTCGCTCCATCCTCCCACCTCGCTCGTACTCCATCAGGCGCCTGATGCAGATCTAGGAAAGATGGTGGCCTCGATAGAAGCAGTCCCATTCGCGCATCCTCGCGCCCTCTTCAGCTGGAGATCCTTCAAGTCTGGGACAAAAACCCGAGGACCTTGGATCACAAGATCTCCCTGTCCCCCGAAACGAGGGAATCTCTCCAGTGGTGGCTGGCATACCGTCCCTATCTCAGGGTCGATCCCTTATCCCGCCGTCATGGTCGGTGGTCGCTACGGACACCAGCCTTGCCGGCTGGGGAGCGGTGTTCCTTCACCACAGGGCTCAGGGCACATGGTCTCCGTTGGAGTCCTCCCTTCCCATCAACATTCTAGAAATCAGGGCGGCTTATCTGGCGCTTTTGGCGTGTGTGTCAGTCCCTCCTGAGCGGCCGCCAGGTGAGGATCCAATCAGACAACGCGACGGCCGTCGCTTAAAATCAATCATCAGGGAGGCACTCGCAGCACCCTGGACGATGCTGGAGGTCCACAAGATACTATCCTGGGCGGAGGCCACAGGCTCCGCCATCTCCGCGGTCCACATTCCGGGTGTGGACAACTGGGAAGCGGACTACCTCAGCCGCCAAGGCATGGACCCGGGCGAATGGTCTCTGAACCCGGAAGTGTTCCAAGCCATTTGCAGGCGGTGGGGGACTCCGGATGTCGACTTGATGGCGTCGTTCCTCAACAACAAGGTTCCGCCTTTTATAGCCAGATCCCACAACCACAGGGCTCTGGCGCGGACGCACTGGTCCAGGATTGGTCCCAGTTTCGCCTGCCATACGTGTTTCCACCTCTGGCGCTCCGCAAGATAAGGGCGGAATTTCACCAGAGTGATTCTAATCGCGCCCAATTGGCCCAGGAGAGCCTGGTTCCCGGATCTGCTCCAACTCGCCGACGGCGAACCTTGGAGTCTTCCAATCGTCCAGACCTTCTCTCTCAGGTCCATTTTTCCGCCACAATTCTGCGGCACTCAGGTTGACTGTTTGGCCCTTGAATCCTGGGTCCTGACACAATCGGGTCTTCCCCGGGAAGTTCAGGACACCATGAAATAGGCTCGTAAGCCTGCCTCGCTGAAATTTATCACCGGACGTGGAAATTTTTCTCTTCCTGGTGTTCTGCTAAAGGCCACTCCTCGTGGCCCTTCTCCTTGCCTACAGTACTCTTGTTTCTTCAGTCGGGTCTAGACACGGGTCTTTCCCTGAGCTCTCTGAAAGGACAGATTTCAGCTCTTTCTGTCCATTATCCAAAAGCCTAGCCAGACTCTTGGATTAAACATTTATGCAAGGGGTGGCCCACATTGTTCCACCCTAGAAGCGTCCTCTAGAACCGTGGGACCTCAATTTGATTCTCTTGACCCTTCAGAAGCCTCCATTTTGAACTACTAACGGATATTCCCTTGTCCACCCTTTCGCAAAAGGTGGCATTTCTGGTGGCTATCACCTCACTTCGGCGGGTGTCGGATTTGCGGCATTGTCATGCAAGCCTCCCTTCTTGGTGGTACATCAGGACAAGGTTGTCCTGCGTCCCGTTCCTCCTTTCTCCCAAAGGTGGTCTCACCTTTCCACCTCAACCAGGACATTTCTCTTCCATCCTTTTGTCCAAACCCGGTTCATAGGTTTGAAAAGGCCCTCCACAACCTGGACTTGGTCAGGGCTCTGAGAGTGTATTTGTCTCGCACAGCTCCTCTGCGTCAGACTGACTCTCTCTTTATTCTCACGGCCGGACGCGGCAAGGGCTCTTCCGCCTCCAAGGCCACGATTGCCCGTTGGATCAGGACGGCCAATATTAGAGGCCTATTCGGTCTCGCACACGTCGCCCCCGACGGGACTCAAGGCGCATTCCACCAGGGCCGTGGGCGCTTCATGGGCTTTGCGGCACCAAGCCTCAGCCCAACAGGTGTGTCAGGCCGCCACTTGGTCAAGCCTACACACATTTTCTAAACATTACCAGGTACATGTTCATGCCTCAGCGGATGCAGGTCTGGGCAGACGCGTTCTCCAGGCGGCTGTTGCCCACCTGTAAATGTCTGAGTTGCCTTTTAGGGTGCAGTGGTTTTTTCCCACCCAGGGACTGCTTTTGGACGTCCCGATGTCAGGGTCTCCCAGATTTTGGACGACAAGGAAAAAGAATTTTGTTTACTTACCGTACATTCTTTTTCCTTTAGTCCTTAAATCTGGGAGACCCAGCACCCACCCTTTTGCCCTACAGGCGTACCTGTGTCTCACTGTTGGCCATTGTTCTGGCCTTATACTTTTCCTGTTCGGCCTGGTTGGCTGGATTTGTTTTACAGGCAATGTTTTCCTCCTACTGCTTATATACCAAACTGACAGTAGGGGGCGTATATGCTGCAGAGGAGAAAGAGGAGAAACTCTCCTATAATTGGTGTGACCTCCAGGGGGCAGCATATAACACCCAATGTCAGGGTCTCCGAGATTTAAGGACTAAAGGAAAAAGAATTTACGGTAAGTAAACAAAATTCTCTTTTTTTTTTGTCTTATCCACAAATGATTAAGATTTGTTTTATGATCGTCCGGGACGTCATATAATGTAAGGAAGGGCCAAAATCTGCTGAAAACACTATGAAACCCTGATAGGTATGGCTCCAAATGTCAAGCTATATTCTGCTGTATGTTATGAAGACTTAATGTGTATATTTATGTTACATAGTCATCTATGTCCGCACTATGATGTATATACTGTATATATTTGGGATATGTGTATTTGTGTGTTGTATCCTGAGAGAAGCAGCCAGAACTCGTTATACTATGAACATAATCTCTCTATGGAGGAACCTCTGTAATGTAGGGAGAGCGTTACATGGAATAATGAGGGCCCCTTATCTATGCTGGGCCATTGCTGATTGGCTGAATGCTGCGGAGGCACCCCCTTCATACCTCCCTCCTTTATGGATTATAATAAACACTTCTGTGTCCTCCAGAGAAGGCTGAGGTCTGACGTTGTCTGATTTAACCTTCTGGCATACCCTCCATTACGTTACATTGGCCAGGGATGAGTAAAGAGTTGGGGGTCCCTGGAATCCACCTCTACATACACACATCACACAGCGCAGCCTTGTCTGCTGCACTCAGGGCCTCAATGTCCATTACTACAGTTACAAAGGAAAAGTTCCCTGCAAACTATGAAATAGGAACAACAGGGGGTGAATACAATTAGTGACATCTCCCCATCATCAGGGATCATTATGAGTCTGTTCCCTCATAGTCAGCACCCATGTGCTGACCATAAAGGCCTCCTGACCGGGGGAAAGGCAAGACCATGACGCCATGTACGAGCGGGGTGCCGTCCCCACCGCGGCCCCGGCATTGTGTTCAGGGTCAGTGTTTGGTAACTGCTGACCTGGTGTGTAATGGCCCCCTCCCTCTCCATGTACCCCATAATCCTGCTCTCTGCAGGAGGTCACAGGTCGATACTGAACCCTATAATGCAGCAGTGACAGCACAGGCAGCGACAGGAGGACAAGTTTTATTATGGCTGATGAGACCCGATCATTACATCTCACTATAGACGTTACAGGATGATTCCAGCCTGGACGATGATCAGGGGGAGCGATCGCTCAGTTTACTCAGCAGCACCTCATTCCTGCGACATTCCTGGAAACAAGAGGAGATGAGTGAATGTGACGGGAGGAGACGCAGCGTGCACGGGGGGCGTCTCAGCCCGCGGGCCGCTCACCTCTCTGAACTCCTTCACAGTCTTGAAGTACAGCCGCTGCTTCTCCAGCATCTCCAGATACTCATCGTTCAGTTGATCGCGCCTCATTTTATTTTCCTGCTTCTTCTTTTCCATCTGGAAAACACCAGATCCATGAGTCCTCCCAAACTGGGGGTCCAACCCTCCGCACCCCTCCCCAAAGTGCTCCTGCCTTATTTCTGTTATGTCTGATCCCATCCACAATCTGCTCCATCTGACGGAGGAACTGCTCCCGGGTGCCAGAGGAAGCCATCGCCCTGGGAAGAAAAAGCACGGCCATCACTGGAGGTCACCCATGATCCGGTGTCCGGAGCCATCATACTTACTGCTGGAAGTTGTCATGGATGGAATTCAGCAAACTGACCTGAAAGATGAGAGACGTCATAACATGAACAATCCAGAACTAAACTGAGAACAGACAAAAACATTGCAAAAAGAAAGCAAAGAAAGCCCCAAATTATCAGAGCCCAGTACAGAACATCATTACACCGAGCATCAATACAAGGTGGTCAGAGCCCGGTACAGAACATCATTACACCGAGCATCAATACAAGGTGGAGAGCCGGTACAGAGCCAACATACACCGAGCATCAATACAAGGTGGTTAGAGCCGGTACAGAGCCAACATCATTACACGAGCATCAATACAAAGTGGAGAGCCCGGTACAGAGCCAACATCATTACACCGAGCATCAATACAAGGTGGTCAGAGCATCAATACAAGGTGGTGAGAGCCCGGTACAGAGCCAACATCAATTACACCGAGCATCAATACAAGGTGGTCAGAGCCGGTACAGAGCCAACATCATTACACCGAGCATCAATACAAGGTGGTTAGAGCCCGGTACAGAGCCAACATCATTACACGAGCATCAATACAAGGTGGTCAGAGCCCGGTACAGAGCCACCATCATTACACCGAGCATCAATACAAGGTGGAGAGCCCGGTACAGAGCCAACATCATTACACCGAGCATCAATACAAGGTGGAGAGCCCGGTACAGAGCCAACATCATTACACCGAGCATCAATACAAGGTGGAGAGCCCGGTACAGAGCCAACATCATTACACCGAGCATCAATACAAGGTGGTGAGAGCCCGGTACAGAGCCAACATCATTACACCGAGCATCAATACAAGGTGGTGAGAGCCCGGTACAGAGCCAACATCATTACTCCGAGCATCAATACAAGTGTGGAGAGCCTGGTACAGAGCCAACATCATTACACCGAGCATCAATACAAGGTGGTGAGAGCCCGGTACAGAGCCAACATCATTACTCCGAGCATCAATACAAGGTGGTGAGAGCCCGGTACAGAGTCAACATCATTACACGAGCATCAATACAAGTGGTCAGAGCATCAATACAAGGTGGTGAGAGCCCGGTACAGAGCCAACATCATTAACACGAGCATCAATACAAGGTGGTCAGATCCCAGTACAGAGACATTACACCGAGCATCAATACAAGGTGGTGAGAGCCCGGTACAGAGACAACATCATTACACCGAGCATCAATACAAGGTGGTCAGAGCCCGGTACAGAGCCAACATCATTACACCGAGAACAACATGGACACATCCACACAAGGTGGTCAGATCCCAGTACAGAGACATTACACCGAGCACAAGATGGCGGAGCATCAATACAAGGTGGTGAGAGCCCGGTACAGAGCCAACATCATTACACCGAGCATCAATACAAGGTGGTCAGAGCATCAATACAAGGTGGTGAGAGCCCGGTACAGAGCCAACATCATTACACCGAGCATCAATACAAGGTGGTCAGAGCCCGGTACAGAGCCAACATCATTACACCGAGCATCAATAGAAGGTGGTCAGAGCCCGGTACAGAGCCAACATCATTACACCGAGCATCAATACAAGGTGGTCAGAGCCCGGTACAGAGCCAACATCATTACACCGAGCATCAATACAAGGTGGTCAGAGCCCGGTACAGAGCCAACATCATTACACCGAGCATCAATACAAGGTGGTCAGAGCCCGGTACAGAGCCACCATCATTACACCGAGCATCAATACAAGGTGGAGAGCCCGGTACAGAGCCAACATCATTACACCGAGCATCAATACAAGGTGGTGAGAGCCCGGTACAGAGCCAACATCATTACACCGAGCATCAATACAAGGTGGTGAGAGCCCGGTACAGAGCCAACATCATTACACCGAGCATCAATACAAGGTGGTGAGAGCCCGGTACAGAGCCAACATCATTACTCCGAGCATCAATACAAGGTGGTGAGAGCCCGGTACAGAGCCAACATCATTACACCGAGCATCAATACAAGGTGGTGAGAGCCCGGTACAGAGCCAACATCATTACTCCGAGCATCAATACAAGGTGGTGAGAGCCCGGTACAGAGTCAACATCATTACACCGAGCATCAATACAAGGTGGTCAGAGCATCAATACAAGGTGGTGAGAGCCCGGTACAGAGCCAACATCATTACACCGAGCATCAATACAAGGTGGTCAGATCCCAGTACAGAGACATTACACCGAGCATCAATACAAGGTGGTGAGAGCCCGGTACAGAGCCAACATCATTACACCGAGAACAACATGGACACATCCACACAAGGTGGTCAGATCCCAGTACAGAGACATTACACCGAGCACAAGATGGCGGAGCATCAATACAAGGTGGTGAGAGCCCGGTACAGAGACATCATTAACACGAGCACAGACACAAGATGGACACATCCACACAAGGTGGTCAGAGCTGCATGGATGAGACCTCACCCCTCACCTCCTTCTCTAGATAAAGCTTCTTGTCATCCAGGGTGTTGTACAGGGTGAAGAATTGTTTGGTTTCCTTGTGAGTGGCCGAGACTGAAAGACAACAGCAAAGATAAAGTCAAGAGACCGCACTCCCCCGCAGCTTGAACCTGGGGGACAGGACCTCATCATGATCTTCAGTTACTGCAACTCAGAGATAAAAGAGGGGAAGAGGGAGATGATGTGAGGAGGACACGTGTGAAGGAGGACACGTGTGGAGGAGGACACGTGAGGACGACTCGTGTGGAGGAGGACACGTGTGGAGGAGGACACGCGAGGACGACTCGTGTGGAGGAGGACAAGTGTGGAGGAGGACACGTGTGGAGGAGGACACGTGTGGAGGAGGACACGTGTGGAGGAGGACACGTGAGGACACGTGTGGAGGAGGACACGTGAGGACACGTGTGGAGGAGGACACGTGAGGACACGTGTGGAGGAGGACACGTGAGGACACGTGTGGAGGAGGACACGTGAGGACACGTGTGGAGGAGGACACGTGAGGACACGTGTGGAGGAGGACACGTGAGGACACGTGTGGAGGAGGACACGTGAGGACACGTGTGGAGGAGGACATGTGAGGAGGACTCGTGTGGAGGACATGTGAGGAGGACGACACGTGAGCAGGACATGTGAGGAGGACTCGTGTGGAGGACATGTGAGGAGGACATGTGAGGACTCGTGTGGAGGACATGTGAGGAGGACAGGTGAGGAGGACATGTGAGGACTCGTGTGGAGGACATGTGAGGACATGTGAGGAGGACATGTGAGGAGGACATGTGAGGAGGACATGTGAGGAGGACATGTGAGGAGGACATGTGAGGAGGACATGTGAGGAGGACATGTGAGGAGGACATGTGAGGAGGACATGTGAGGAGGACATGTGAGGAGGACATGTGAGGAGGACATGTGAGGAGGACATGTGAGGAGGACATGTGAGGAGGACATGTGAGGAGGACTCGTGTGGAGGAGGACACGTGAGCAGGACACGTGAGGAGGACTCGTGTGGAGGAGGACACGTGAGCAGGACACGTGAGGAGGACTCGTGTGGAGGACATGTGAGGAGGACATGTGAGGAGGACATGTGAGGACTCGTGTGGAGGACATGTGAGGAGGACATGTGAGGAGGACATGTGAGGAGGACACGTGAGGAGGACACGTGAGGAGGACTCGTGTGGAGGAGGACACGTGAGCAGGACATGTGAGGAGGACATGTGAGGACTCGTGTGGAGGACACGTGAGGAGGACACGTGAGGAGGACACGTGAGGAGGACACGTGAGGAGGACACGTGAGGAGGACACGTGAGGAGGAGGACACGTGAGGAGGAGGACACGTGAGCAGGACTCGTGTGGAGGACATGTGAGGAGGACATGTGAGGAGGACATGTGAGGAGGACATGTGAGGAGGACATGTGAGGAGGACACGTGAGGAGGGGACACGTGAGGAGGACTCGTGACAAATTAGCCACCAAACCTGGCAGCTCTATAGCGCCTCTTATTAAACTCAGACCAGTCAGGGAACTGACTGAGGATAAAGGAGGCAGCTCAGCTGCCCTGTCAGTGCTGGGTTATTATGGCACCTGTCAGTGAGTGAGGTGTATGTCTTCTGATCCGTGACCAGGAGCTCATATATATACCACCGCCCCGTCACTGATAGCGGCCCTGGATAACACAAGCACTAATGCTGCCACCAGTCCTGTCTGTGATCAGGATTATAGCGGGTCAGAAACCGACCCAGGGAGCGTTACATGAGCACACGGACGAGGGGATCAGGATCAAGATAAGAGAGCAACTCAGATTACATGTATATATTTCATTGCCGTATGGGCGCACTACATGATATCTATGCACAGATTTTACAGAGGTTACAGTCACATATACAAATAAAAGGAAATTCACAGAATACACACATGATCAGTTACCGGACTGTTGATGCCGGTGGCCACAAGGAGGCAGTGTCAGGCCACTGAATTCCCTAGGTATACGCTGACACTAGATGTAATGGGGGTCCTCCTCAGTGTAATACACGGATGCTATATGGCAGTGGGCTTCTGCATACCTCAGCTTCACCCACCAACCTTCCCCTGGTGATCTCATGTGGGCTAGTTTTTCCGTGCCAAAAAATGGCTATGAAAATGCAGTCTTTCCCATAACTCTGCCTGGGGGCGTTATAGGTGGAAGATAATGCACTCATATATTTGGTTACAATTTTAGCTCTCCAATGGTAGGAGACATGACATGTCTGCAGTCGTCCCATTGGCCAATTTTAGGGTAGTTAGGAAGGTCACACAGTTAATCAGAAATATGTGCTATGATCCTATACTTCTCCAGGTGTCATACCAATGATTGTCGTATTTAGGGGAGTGATGTGTAGTAAAATATTAATACTTTCTCTGTGTCTCCTGTGTCTGACACAATTCTATGAAATCTCCTGGCAGAAGGAGGCGACTTCTCACCTCTCTGTAGATTCAGGGCTCTTCCTTTTGAGTAATTAACTTTGGTTCCCATCTATCAACTAACTGGAGCTTCCTTTGTATGATGGACTTATATCAGATGAGAAACTGGTGGCAGCAATTAGTGCTTGTGTCATTCTGGGCCTCGGTCAGCAGATCCAGGGGATGAATTAGCCCTCGGGAAAAAGCAGGAGGCGACAAGACGACGATCTGAACAAAGTAATAGGAATAGCTGGATCCCGGCTTCATTACTACAACCAAATATGTCCCTTATTTCTGTGAGCCGGACGCGTCCTGTGAAGAGGAGGAGGGAGATGATGCTGCAGGCTCCGGCCTGTGTACCGCTCTCACATTGAGGGAGATGATGCTGCAGGCTCCGGCCTGTGTACCGCTCTCACACTGAGGGAGATGATGCTGCAGGCTCCGGCCTGTGTACCGCTCTCACACTGAGGGAGATGATGGTGCAGGCTCCGGCCTGTGTACCGCTCTCACACTGAGGGAGATGATGCCGCAGGCTCCGGCCTGTGTACCGCTCTCACACTGAGGGAGATGATGGTGCAGGCTCCGGCCTGTGTACCGCTCTCACATTGAGGGAGATGATGCCGCAGGCTCCGGCCTGTGTACCGCTCTCACATTGAGGGAGATGATGCCGCAGGCTCCGGCCTGTGTACCGCTCTCACATTGAGGGAGATGATGCCGCAGGCTCCGGCCTGTGTACCGCTCTCACACTGAGGGAGATGATGCTGCAGGCTCCGGCCTGTGTACCGCTCTCACACTGAGGGAGATGATGCTGCAGGCTCCGGCCTGTGTACCGCTCTCACACTGAGGGAGATGATGCCGCAGGCTCCGGCCTGTGTACCGCTCTCACACTGAGGGAGATGATGCTGCAGGCTCCGGCCTGTGTACCGCTCTCACACTGAGGGAGATGATGCTGCAGGCTCCGGCCTGTGTACCGCTCTCACATTGAGGGAGATGATGCTGCAGGCTCCGGCCTGTGTACCGCTCTCACACTGAGGAAGATGATGCTGCAGGCTCCGGCCTGTGTACCGCTCTCACACTGAGGGAGATGATGCTGCAGGCTCCGGCCTGTGTACCGCTCTCACATTGAGGGAGATGATGCTGCAGGCTCCGGCCTGTGTACCGCTCTCACATTGAGGGAGATGATGCTGCAGGCTCCGGCCTGTGTACCGCTCTCACATTGAGGGAGATGATGCTGCTGCTGCTGTATGCAGGGGGCAGGGCGCGGCCTCCTGCTCTAGTGTATGTATATAGAGCAACACCAGGCTCTACAGCTAGTGTATGTATATAGAGCAACACCAGGCTCTACAGCTAGTGTATATATATAGGACAACACCGGGCTCTACAGCTAGTGTATGTATATAGGACAACGCCGGGCTCTACAGCTAGTGTATATATATAGGGCAACACCGGGCTCTACAGCTAGTGTATATATATAGGGCAACGCCGGGCTCTACAGCTAGTGTATGTATATAGGGCAACACCAGACTCTACAGCTAGTGTATGTATATAGGGCAACACCGGGCTCTACAGCTAGTGTATGTATATAGGGCAACACCAGGCTCTACAGCTAGTGTATGTATATAGGGCAATGCCAGGCTCTACAGCTAGTGTATGTATATAGGGCAACACCGGGCTCTACAGCTACTTTATATATATATAGGACAAAGCCTAGCTCTACAGCTAGTGTATGTATATATAGAGCAACACCGGGCTCTACAGCTAGTGTATGTATATAGGGCAACGCCGAGATCTACAGCTAGTGTATGTATGTAGGACAACGCCGGGCTCTACAGCTAGTGTATATATATAGGACAACACCGGCTCTACAGCTAGTGTATGTATATAGGGCAACACCAGGGTCTACAGCTAGTGTATGTATATAGGGCAACGCCGGGCTCTACAGCTAGTGTATGTATATAGGACAACATCAGGCTCTACAGCTAGTGTATATATATAGGGCAACGCCGGGCTCTACAGCTAGTGTATATATATAGAGCTACACCAGGCTCTACAGCTAGTGTATGTATATAGGGCAACACAGGGCTCCACAGCTAGTGTATGTATATAGAACAACGCCGGGCTCTACAGCTAGTGTATGTATATAGGGCAACGCCGGGCTCTACAGCTAGTGTATGTATATAGGGCAACACCGGGCTCTACAGCTAGTGTATATATATAGGGCAACGCCGGGCTCTACAGCTAGTGTATGTATATAGGGACACCGGGCTCTACAGCTAGTGTATGTATATAGGGCAACGCCGGGCTCTACAGCTAGTGTATGTATATAGGGTAACACCGGGCTCTACAGCTAGTGTATGTATATAGGGTAACACCAGGCTCTACAGCTAGTGTATGTATATAGGGCAACACCGGGCTCTACAGCTAGTGTATGTATATAGGGGAACGCCGGGCTCTACAGCTAGTGTATGTACATAGGGCAACGCCGGGCTCTACAGCTAGTGTATGTATATAGGACAACGCCGGCTCTACAGCTAGTGTATATATATAGGGCAACACCGGGCTCTACAGCTAGTGTATATATATAGGACAAAGCCTAGCTCTACAGCTAGTGTATGTATATAGGGCAACGCCGGGCTCTACAGCTAGTGTATATATATAGGACAAAGCCTAGCTCTACAGCTAGTGTATGTATATAGGGCAACGCCGGGCTCTACAGCTAGTGTATGTATATAGGACAAAGCCTAGCTCTACAGCTAGTGTATGTATATAGGGCAACACCGGGCTCTACAGCTAGTGTATGTATATAGGGCAACGCCGGGCTCTACAGCTAGTGTATATATATATAGGGCAACACCAGGCTCTACAGCTAGTGTAATATAAAAATACTACAAGTACCTTGTCCATACAACTCGATAAACCTCTTCTGATATTGTGTCAGCTCCGCTCGACTTGGGACCTCATCGATTTTACGCTGTAAAATAGCGATTTCCCGATTCCTTCGAGCCTTAGGATAATGGAGACGATAATTAACTGGTAAGTTACAATATATAGGATACATCTACAGAGCCGAGATGAGCAGCACCAGGAGAGAGACGCTGCATCACCAGACAGCTGCACCGCCACAATATCAGCGGAGCACAGTGCCGGAACCACAAAGCTCATCACCGGCAACTGCAACTACATCACCCTGAAAACCAGCCCCTGCTGCTGTGGGAAGAAGACCCCGAGTGTCAACTAGCATCACCCAGAGATAGAGATGATAACCAAAACAGTGAGGAGAGGAAAGATGGCCGCCCGTGCATCGCCCAGAGCTGGCTGCACCCCGCGCACACAGTCAAGAGCTGGCCGCACCCCCCAGAGCCAACTGTCCCCCCACGTGCACCCCCAGAGCTGGCCGTCTGCCTGCGCACACCGCCCAAAGATGGCCGCCCACAGCAGGCCCTGGGCCAGAGTTGGGCACAGCGCCCAGAGGTGCTGCGGGCACCGCCAAGAGATGGCCACCCACCTACGTGCACCACCCAGAGAGCTGTCAGCACCCCGTGCGCACGCCGCCCAGAGCTGGCGCCCACCAGAGGCACCGGCCAAAGCTGGCCTACAAAATCCCCCCCTTCCACACATTGACAAACTGAGAGCGCAGAGGAAGGGAGGCGATGACAACTGCAGCAGATAACTGAATCCTCTGGACAAGTCCCAGCAGGGACTCCCGCACCTTGTCCCCTGGGGAGCCCATCTAACAAATCGCCTCATTCAGTCAGGATCCCGTACAGCGGCAGGTCCCAGCAGGGACTCCCGCACCTTGTCCCCTGAGGAGCCCATCTAACAAATCGCCTGCATCAGGGGGCCGTACAGCGGCAGGCCCCAGCAGGGACTCCCGCACCTTGTCCCCTGGGGAGCCCATCTAACAATCGCCTTCATCAGGGGGCCGTACAGCGGCAGGTCCCAGCAGGGACTCCCACACCTTGTCCTCTGGGAGCCCATCTAACAATCGCCTTCATCAGGGGCGCCGTACAGCGGCAGGTCCCAGCAGGGACTCCAGCACCTTGTCCCCTGGGGAGCCCATCTAACAATCCCCTTCATCAGGGGGCCGTACAGCCGCAGGTCCCAGCAGGGTCGGTCATAACTCACAAGCAGGAGCCGGATCTTCTGCAGCTTGTCGCGCTCCGCTCTGTGCTGCTGCTCAAACAGTGATGATCTCTCCTAAAAATACAAGAAATAACGAGATCCTAAGAGCCGCGGGTCCAGGCACAAGGTGCAGCTCCACAGCCCATCTTACCTTCTCCTCCCCACTCTCCACTATCTCAGACTTCAGGGAGTCAATGTTCTGCTGCAGACCGGTCATCTCCTCCTGTGGATGGGAGGAGGCGGATTACAAGAGACTGGGGCCAGCGAGGCACATGGGACGGGTGGGTCAATATCACTACAGATCACACTGTGATGACTCACCCGGCACCGAGCCCGAAACTGCTGCTCCTGAGACTTCAGAGACTCGTTCATCGCCACCAGGGCTCGCAGCTTCTGCAGAGTGCTGGACACAGGAATATCACACCATGGTGCACCAAACCCAAGACAAATCACCTCTCTCCCACCAGGACATCACCTGACCTCTGACATCACCAGAAACGTCACCCACCGTGGATCAGCCGTGGATTCCTCCTTTTCCAGCTCAGACATCTCCTCATCCAACTTCTCACTTAAGTTAGTAACCTGCAGAAAGAAAGACAAAAATGGTAAAAAGGCAAAGAATCCGCCACCTGCAACTGCGAGTCCAGAAGGACGATGGTGGGGATGGGCCGGGTCAGGGGTCCAGGATCTCACCTCTGATAGCTTCTGCCTTGTATTTTCATATTCCACCTGCAGCTCGGAGGATTTAACCTTCAGCTGAAATCAGAGAGAAAACTGGAAAATAAGAAAACGCAGCACCATGCGGTGACCAGAACAAGACGACCCCTGAGGAGTGCGAGGGAAACGCAGCACCATGCGGTGACCAGAACAAGACGACCCCTGAGGAGTCCGAGGGAAACACCGCACCATGCGGTGACCAGAACAAGACGACCCCTGAGGAGTCCGAGGGAAACGCAGCACCATGCGGTGACCAGAACAAGACGACCCCGAGGGAAACGCAGCACCATGCGGTGACCAGAACAAGACGACCCACCGAGGGAAACGCAGCACCATGCGGTGACCAGAACAAGACGACCCCTGAGGAGTCCGAGGGAAACGCAGCACCATGCGGTGACCAGAACAAGACGACCCCTGAGGAGTCCGAGGGAAACGCAGCACCATGCGGTGACCAGAACAAGACGACCCCCGAGGAGTCCGAGGGAAACGCAGCACCATGCGGTCACCAGAACAAGACGACCCCCGAGGAGTCCGAGGGAAACGCAGCACCATGCGGTGACCAGAACAAGACGACCCCTGAGGGGTCCGAGGAAACGCAGCACCATGCGTGACCAGAACAGACGACCCCCGAGGAGTGCGAGGGAAACGCAGCACCATGCGGTGACCAGAACAAGACGACCCCTGAGGGTCCGAGGGAAACGCAGCACCATGCGGTGACCAGAACAAGACGACCCCTGAGGAGTCGAGGGAAACGCAGCACCATGCGGTGACCAGAACAAGACGACCCCTGAGGAGTGCGAGGGAAACGCAGCACCATGCGGTGACCAGAACAAGACGACCCCTGAGGAGTCCGAGGGAAACGCAGCACCATGCGGTGACCAGAACAAGACGACCCCCGAGGGAAACGCAGCACCATGCGGTGACCAGAACAAGACGACCCCCGAGGGAAACGCAGCACCATGCGGTGACCAGAACAAGACGACCCTGAGGAGTCCGAGGGAAACGCAGCACCATGCGGTGACCAGAACAAGACAACCCCTGAGGAGTCGGGGGAAACGCAGCACCATGCGGTGACCAGAACAAGACGACCCTGAGGAGTCCGAGGGAAACGCAGCACCATGCGGGACCAGAACA
Organism: Allobates femoralis; assembly: GCA_033576535.1. Lineage (NCBI taxonomy): Eukaryota > Metazoa > Chordata > Amphibia > Anura > Aromobatidae > Allobates > Allobates femoralis. Next base: position 743,875 of record JARQOC010000011.1, read on the forward strand.
AGGCGACCCCTGAGGAGTCCGAGGGAAACGCAGCACCATGCGGTGACCAGAACAAGGCGACCCCTGAGGAGTCCGAGGAAACGCAGCACCATGCGGGACCAG